>CM022778.1:3763871-3768871 GCA_012411365.1 Ameiurus melas | reverse complement strand
CTGTTCCACTGGTTACTCTTTTGCCGTGACAGGACTTTACGTAGTGGGCAGGCAGGTTGGAGTGTGTTTGTGAGTGCGAGTGTGTGTGTGTGTGTGTGTGTGTGTGTGTGTGTGTGGGGGGGGGGGTGATAAAGATGATAATGATGCACCTAAATAGTTCCTTTTCAGCATCCTCTGCAGTCGAAGTTGTAAATATGGAACTGTAAATATTCCCAGATGGAAATTCCGGCGTTGTCCTTTAGTCCGAGCGTGTGCGTGTGGGACGCTGTAAAAAGCAGGAAGTCTCAGTGTGACTTCTCTCCTCACACACTCGGTATCTCAGGAAGCAGAACCATGTGGACCATCTCCAAGCCGTAACACAGGAAAACCTTCCACACCAGGAAGTCCTGCTAACACAACCTCTATTCGGTGTTCGGCACATTAGCCGAGCTTTTCAACGGCCGAACCCGAGCTTCGAAAGAAATACAACATCAAACAAAAGCAACCTGGTTAAACACACAATACAGCTATTTATTTATTTATTTATTTATTTATTTATTTTTATTGAAGCATCAACAACAAAAATCCCCCCATGTGAAAAAGTAATCCCCCAAACTGAAAATCTGATTGTGCCAGCTTTATCAGCAATGACTATAACCGAACGCTTCTGATAACCGGAGATCAGACTTCCACAGCGCTGTGGTGGGATCCTGGTCCAGTCTTCTTTGCAGAACTGCATTAGTTCAGCTGCAATGGAGGGTTTTCGAGCAAGATCCTGCCACAGCATCTCAAGCGGTTCAAGTCAGGACTTTAACGAGGCCACTTCAAAACGTTCATCGTTGTCTTTCGGCAAAATCCACTTGCGCTTGAGTTTCACCTTACGGACTGAAGACTCTGCGGACATTCTCCTTTAAGATTTTCTGGTACAGATCAGAATTCATGTTTCCTTCAATTTTTGCAAGTTGCCCAGGCCCTGAAGCAGTAAAGAATCCCCACACCATCACACTGCCTCCACCATGCTTGACTGTAGGTATGATATTCTTTCTATGGAATTCTGTGTTTGGTTTACACCAGATGTAATGAGACTGCTGCCTTCAAAACAGTTCCACTTTCGACTCGTCAGTCCATAGAACATTCTCCCAAAAGTTTTGAGGATCATCAAGGTGTGTTTTGGCAAAATTCAGACGAGTATTAATGTTCTTCTGGGTTAGCAGGGGTTTTCACCTCGCCACTCTTCCACTGAGGTCACTTTTGCCCAGTGTCTTTCTGATCGTGCAGTCATGAACAGCGACGTTTATTGAAGCAAGAGAGGCCTGTAGGTCCTTTTGAAGTTATCCTTGGATCTTTTGTGACTTCCTGGACGAGTCGCTGCTGTGCTCTTGGAGGAATTTTGGAATGTCGGCGAGGTTTTTCCATTTGGAGATAATGACGCTCACTGTGGGTTCTTTGGAGTCCCAGAGCCTTTGCAATATCTTTGTAAATCTTCCCAGACTGATGTATTTCAATCACCTTCTTCCTCATCATTCCTGGACTTTCTTTGAACTCCGCCGCAGTCTGTTACTGAGGAACTTCATTCTGTTGAAAAAGTTCTGTTTAAGTGTTGATGTGATTGAACGGGGTTTGCGGTAATCAGGCCCGGTTGCGTCTAGTCCAGCCGAACCCCATTATGAATGCAGTTTCAATCAAAAAATCTAAAATACTAACGTAACATATAATCTAAAGAAAGTTTGTGAAAAACCTGTTTGAGTGTTTAGGAATAAGGGTTAAGTTTGATATTACACACTACACATCTGTAATATTAATAAATCATTAAGTGTAAGAGAAGTTACGCTCTAAATAACTATGACCCTCTGCTTTCCTTGTAAATCTTCCTAATGGGAGCCACTTCCTGTTTACTGCGCCCCACTTCCTGTGCAGCACTCTGTTTAGATAGCGATAACGAGCAGCGCTTAAGTCTTTGTGACTCTAAGTTCTTCACATAGTCTTATCACTTATGAGCGCATTACTCCAGAAATCCCACTAGAATCTTTGTTTTTAACGAAAGATGTATCATTTGTAGTAAAAAAGGGGCGTTGTGTATGTTTTAGGGGCGACATCATGCGACTATGGGGCTACAACTGAAACCATGGCAACTAGTGACATATCTTATAGAGACATGATTTTGTTTAGCTCTTTCACTTGTTTACATTTTTTTTGGTTTGATGTTTCCACACAACTTTAGACGGATATGTACAGTATTTATTATTTCCCTCTCGCTAGCGAGATCTCGCCGTCACGTGACCGCTACGAACTCGCGAGGGTGAAGTGGGGTTTTGACAGATGATGATGTACACGATGAAATGTCCTGTATTTAATCCGCTCTTTATTGGTCTCTCTTTTTGTCTCTCTCTGCCTGTCACTCTCTATCTCTCTCTGTCTGTCTCTCTCTCTCTCTCTCTCTCTGTGTCTTTCTGTGTCTGTTGGTGTCTCTCTCTTTATACCTGTCTCGCTCTCTTTCTGTGTCTCTCTCTCTCTCTTTCTGTGTCTCCCGGTGTCTCGTATCTCTTTGTGTCTCTCTGTGTCTCTCTTTCTCTGTCTCTCTGTATGTCTCCATATCTTTGTGTCTGTGTATCTCTCTGCATCTCTGTATCTCTCGGTCTCTCTCTGTGTCTTGGTGTCTCTCTGTGTCTCGGTGTCTCTCTTTGTCTCGGTGTCTCTCTGTGTCTCTCTCTTTCTCTGTCTCTCTGTGTCTCGGTGTCTCTCTTGTCTCGGTGTCTCTCTGTCTCTCTGTGTCTCTCTCTTTCTCTGTGTCTCTGTGTCTCTCTCTTTCTCTGCCTCTCTCTGTGTGTCTGTGCAGCTGGTCGGCGGTCAGTTTGACCTGGAGATGAACTTCGTGATCCAGGAGACGGAGAGCATCATGTGTATGGTGGTGCTGTTGGATAAGTGTGAGGTGACCTGTCAGGCCGAGGTGTGGAGCATGTTCACGGCCGTGCTGAAGAAGAGCGTGAGGAACATGCAGGCCTGCACCGACGTGGGCCTCATCACGCTGGTCCTGCAGAGGATCGACAGGACGGACAGCATGATCGCAGGTAACGCGCTGTGCTCTGGGCGGTGACCGAGTCGTGTTCTGGTTCTGGGACTCGGAGCTGTGAGCAGTATTATTTCTGAGTTATGGGTTACATGCTGGTCACTCCATCTTTCTTGCCTCTGTTCTCTCAGACCTGCTGGTGGACATGTTGGGCGTGTTGGCGAGTTACAGCATCACAGTGAAGGAGCTGAAGCTCTATTTCAGTAAACTACAGGGAGAGAAAGGACAGTGGGTACGTATCTCCATTCCTTTCGATTTATTCATTTCTAATAAAATAAGTATGTGCCGTGTCCCTACATTATCACAGTAATCTGCAGACACGGACAGTATACCTTTCTTTTTTTCCCCCTCATTTTTTTTCTTCACCTCCATTTTACCTCCTCTCTTCTTTGTTGTGCTTAATATTCCACTTCATCCTCTTCCACTTTATTCTCATCCTCTGTCCATCTTCCTCCTCCTCCTCCTCCCCCTCCCCCTCCTCTATCCCTCATCTCTTTATCCTTATCCTGGATTTCTCCCTCATTTTTGCCCTTATTTATTTCTCTTTCTCTTTCGCTTCCTTTCCTCTTCCTCATCCTTTTCATTTCCATCTTCCTTTTCCACTTCACCTCTCTCTCTGTCTCTGTCCTCTTCCTCATCCTCATTTTCCTCTCCCTCTCTTCTTCCTCTTCCTCTTTCTCATTTTCCTCTTCTTCCTGTTCTTCCTCATCCTCATTTTCCTCTCCCTCTCTTCTTCCTCTTCCTCATCCTCATTTTCCTCTCCCTCTCATCCCCTTCTTCCTCACGTCATCTTCCTCCTTCTCATTTTCCTTATTCTCATTTTCTTCGCCCTCTTGTCCTCATCTTCATTTCCACTTTTCTCCCTTCTTGTTCTAATATTTTCTCTTCCTCGTTTCTATTTTTCCTCATTTCCTCTTCTCACATTCTCTCTCTCCCTCTTTCCTCTTCCTCCAGCCTCCTCATGCTGTCAAGCTGCTCTCCGTGTTGAAGTCCATGGCCCATCGCTCCGGCCCTGACGCATTCTTCACTTTTCCTGGAAAGAGCGCCGCGGTGAGGGCATCACAAAACTCATGACCTTTGACCTTGTGACCTTTAAGCGGCCCCTGACTGCATTATGAAGTCATTCTCGGAGGTGCGCGATGCTGTAGAAGCTCAAATGTTCACAAACTGTGTGTGTGTGTGTGTGTGTGTGTGTGTTTATATTACAGGCCATAGCGCTTCCGCCAATCGCTAAATGGCCGTACCAGAACGGCTTCACCTTCCACACCTGGCTGCGTCTGGATCCCATGAACAACATCAACGTCGATAAAGACAAGCCTTACCTGTACTGGTGAGTCTCTGTCTCTCTCTCTCTCTCTCTCTCTCTCTGTCTCTGTCTCTCTCTCTCTCTCTCTCTCTCTCACACACACACACATACACAGTGCATGTCGTTTTAACAATGTTAATAGACTCCTGTGTCACTTTCTGACCTCATCTGTCGTTCTCTCCTAGTTTTCGGACGAGTAAAGCTATGGGTTATTCGGCCCATTTTGTTGGCGGATGTCTGATTGTTACTGCGTTAAAAGCCAAAGGGAAAGGGTTCCAGCACTGCGTCAAGTTCGACTTCAAACCCCAGAAGGTAAAGGCACCTTCAGTAAAGGATAAAACACTCGGGACGGGCGGATTTTATCGGAAAATAATCAACATGGTGCTGTGATGCCTTTCAGTGAATGAAAGAATGAGCGTTAAAGCGTTTGGGGTGTGTGTGTGTGTGTGTGTGTTACAGTGGTACATGGTGACCATCGTGCATATCTACCATCGCTGGAAGAACAGTGAAATTAGCTGCTATGTGAACGGAGAGCTGGCGTCTTTCGGAGAGATCACGTGGTTCGTCAACACCAGTGATGTAAGAATCGAATAAAGTTATATGAAAGACGTGTTTAAAGATTTGGAGATGTTTACATGAAGAGTCACG
>CM022778.1:3746371-3758871 GCA_012411365.1 Ameiurus melas | reverse complement strand
GTACACTCTACTGCTACTAATTATGCACTATCTACTAAGGCTACTACTACTATGCTGTTGGTACTCGTTCTCTACTGGATTGCTGCTTAGTACTCTACTGCTGCTGCTAATGCTGCATACGCACTGCTGCTGCTGCTACTATATTGCTAAGCTTGTACCACACTCGCTCTGGGTCTATAGTGTTTGTTCTGCTGCTTAGCTCTCACTTTTTATATTTTCTCTGCTGCTGTGTCCCGGTGCTGCTCTGCTGTATTTTTGCTGCTCTTGTTGTGCTGCTTTTATGCTATGGTGCTATTGTTCTCCTATATGTGGCGCTGTGGTGTGTCTTTGCTCTGCTGCTGCTGCTGCTGTATCTGTGCTCTGTCTGCTGTACTACTCTAGTGTACTGCTTATGTACTGCTGCTGCTCTGTATGCTGCTCTGCTGCTGCTGCTACTGTCTCTAGTAGTGCTGCTGCTAGTAGTACTGCTGCTGCTGCTCTGCTGTGCTGCTGCTATTTGCTTGCTGGCTGCTGTGCTGCTAGTTGCTATGCTCGCTACTGTGGCTGCTACTGCTGCTTACTGCTGTGCTGCTATGCTGCTGCTTACGGTTTGTGGCTGTACGGGCTTCTAGTGTTCTGTGTACTTATTACTTGTGTGCTGCTATTGCTTTTCGCTGTTTGCGTACTCTTATGTATATACTGACTCTTTTTCTTTTGTTATACGTTGTTTTATATTGCTATATTCTGCTATCTACTACGCAAACCTGTTGTGCTTACTCTCTGTGCTGCTGCTTGTAGTTTGTTGTGCTTGCGCGTGGCGTTTTTTGTTTGTTTCTATTACTACTATGTTTATATACGCTGCTCTTACTACTGCTGTGCTGCGCTGCTGCTGTATACTGCTGTGCTGCTGCTGTGCTGTCCTGCTGCTGTCTGCTTGTTCTGTATGCTGTGCACTGCGCACTTTTATGCGGTCTGCTCTATTCTCTTAGTTGGGTGCTTTATATGTGCTGACGCTCTCTCTACTGTACGGTGTTGCCTGTACTTGCTACTTATTTCTATACTAGACTACACTATACTCTACTACTACTCACACACTAATATATACTGACTACTGCTACTATTATACTACTACTACTACTACTACTATACAAACACTACTACTAACACTAATACAAACACTCTGTACTACTAAAAAACTACTGGAACTATGCTATGTAATACTACTACTACTATGAATACTACTGCTACTACTAATACTACTACTACTACTACTAATACTATTAATACTAATACAAACACCACTACTACTACTACTACTAATACAAACACTACTGCTACTGCTACTACTAAAACTACTAATACAAACACTACTGCTACTACTAAAACTACTACTACGAATACTATTGCTACTGCTAATACTACTACTACTATGAATACTACTGCTACTACTAATACTACTATTAATAATACTACTACTAATACTACTACTACTACTGCTACTACTACGAATACTACTGCTAATACTACTACTAATAATACTACTAATAATAATAATAATACTACTGCTACTACTACTCCTACTATGCTCTACTACTACTATACTGTGCTACTATACTATATTATACTATAATAATATACTATACTATACTGCTACTACTAATACTACTACTACTACTACTGCTACTACTAATCTACTGTACTACTACAATACTACTACACTAATATACTACTAATAATATATATACTCTATATATAATCTATATAATATACTACTATTAGTACTATACTATACTGCTAATACTACTACTATACTACTACTACTACTAATATATATACTACTGTACTAATACTAATACTACTACTACTACTACTACTAATATGTTACTACTACTCTGCTACTATCTTGCTACTACACACTACTAATAATAATAATAATACATCTGCTACTACTACTGCTACTACTAATACTACTACTATACTACTACTACTAACTAATATACTATATGCTACTACTAATACTACTACTACTACTAGATACTACACTACTATACACTATAATTACATTTATACTACATAATTAACTCTATAAATATATAATAAACAACACACTACATTTAATTACATACCTATACCTGCTAATAACTACTACTGTTATACTACACTAATAATACTACTACTATACCCGCTACTATATACTACTACTAAACACACTGCATACTAATATACTACTATGAGATACTACTACTACTACTAATACTACTACTAATATACTACTACTACTACTACTAATACTACTACTAATATACTACTACTAATAATACTACTACTACTACTACTAATACTACTACTACTACTACTACTACTACATACTACTACTATACGCTACTACTACTACTACTACTACTACTGCTATACTACTGCTACTACTAGAATACTACTACTACTACTAATACTACTACTAATACTACTACTACTACTACTACTACTAATACTACTACTAATAATACTACTACTAATAATACTACTACTACTACTACTAATACTACTACTACTACTACTACTACTAAATAATACTACTACTACTGCTACTAATACTAATACTACTACTACTACTACTACTAATAATAATAATAATACTACTACTACTGCTACTAATACTACTGCTACTACTAATACTACTACTACTAATAATAATAATAATACTACTACTATACTGCTACTACTACTGCTACTACTAATACTACTACTACTGCTACTACTACTACTACTACTACTACTACTACTACTGCATTATACTCTACTACTACTACTCCTACTACTACTACGACTGCTACTGCTACTACTAATACTACTACTACTAATAATACTACTACTAATAATACTACTGCTACTACTACTACGAATACTACTGCTACTGCTACTACTAATACTACTACTACAAACACTACTACTACTAATACAAACACTATTACTGCTACTAATACTACTTCTAATGCAAACACTGCTTCTACTAGTACTACTAATACTTCTAATACAAACACTACTACTAGTACTACTGTTACTAATACACATTTTGTTAAAAAACAACAACTTAAAACACTTGTCTGACTTACAGGACTTGGGAGTGAAGGAAGATGAGCTGCAGAGCATCTTAAACTACCTGCTCACTATGCACGAGGTAACACACACACACACACACACAACACTCTCACACACACACACACACACACACACACACACACACACACACACCCCTATTCTCACTCGTGTTACACCACTTCATACCATCACATGACCTACAGGCACAATATTGTGAGATAATCTGACTGTTATAGTGAACAGAAATATATATTTTACCCTTTGAGCTTCTCGCCACTAGATGGCGCCCAAATCTAAAAAAAATACAGAAATGTCACCCCCCCCTTTCTGAGTTCAGACCTGAGCGCCAATAAATTCTCTTTAATTGGTCGGTTTTGCTTCTGTCACGCACACGAATACACACATTCATGTAGTATTTCCTGACACCATTACCATTTCCAGGGTCTTCTTTGTTCAGTAATCAGCTGTGTTTGTTTTCACACGCTCCTGCTCCTGCTCACTCGCTCGCATTCACTTTTCTAAAAGAGAAAACACACTTCATGAGGGACCGGCCCTGCGAGAACGTAGTGTACACTTCCTGATTAACGGGAAAATCCTGTCACATTTGTTTATACGGGCCAGTTAGTTCGATTATTATATCTCAAACACAATATTAATCCTATTTATTGTGAATTGTGCGTCACGGTACACAGTCACGTTGGTGTGTTGTGCTAAAAGCAGTGATGTGTGTTTGTCTCTGGTGTATTTGCAGGATGATAACCTGATGGATGTCCTACAGCTGCTCGTGGCGTTGATGTCCGAACACCCCAGTTCCATGGTGCAGGCGTTCGATCAGCGCAACGGCATCCGGTGAGACAAAACCCATCTTCATCTCCTGGTCCTTCTCCTCATCTCCTGATGCTCGATTAAAAAAACTACAAGTCGCTCTCCGTTGTAAAAATGAGAGATATACAGATGATCTAATAAATACAAAATACAGATGGACAAACAAACATGAATACTTTTTTGGGTAAAATATTTATTTAAAGTGAGGTAGGTACTGTAGATAGATAATTATATATATTTCAAGAATAGATTGATATATAGACAGACAGACAGACGAATAGAGAGACAGACAGATGGATAGATAGCTAGACAGATGTAGATAGATAAATCGACAGACAGGCAGATGGATAAATAGACAGGTAGATGGATAAATGGACAGGCAGACCAATAGATAAATGGACAGACAGGCAGACAGACAGACAGATAGATAAGTAGACAGACATACAGATAGATAAATGGACAGACAGACAGATAGATAAATGACAGATAGATAAATGGACAGGCAGACAGACAGACAGATAGATAAATGGACAGGCAGACAAATAGATAAATGGACAGGCAGACAGACAGACAGATCGATAAATGGACAGGCAGACAGACAGACAGATAAATGGACAGACAGACAGACAGATAAATGGACAGACAGACAGACAGATAAATGGACAGACAGACAGATAAATGGACAGACAGACAGATAAATGGACAGACAGACAGACAGATAAATGGACAGACAGACAGACAGATAAATGGACAGACAGACAGACAGATAAATGGACAGACAGACAGACAGATAAATGGACAGACAGACAGATAAATGGACAGACAGACAGATAAATGGACAGACAGACAGACAGATAAATGGACAGACAGACAGACAGACAGACAGATAAATGGACAGACAGACAGATAGACAGATAAATGGACAGACAGACAGATAGACAGATAAATGGACAGACAGACAGATAGACAGATAAATGGACAGACAGACAGATAGACAGATAAATGGACAGACAGACAGATAGACAGATAAATGGACAGACAGACAGATAGACAGATAAATGGACAGACAGACAGATAGACAGATAAATGGACAGACAGACAGACAGACAGATAAAAGGACAGACAGACAGACAGACAGATAAATGGACAGACAGACAGACAGATAGATAAATGGACAGACAGACAGATAGACAGATAAATGGACAGACAGACAGACAGATAGACAGATAAATGGACAGACAGACAGACAGATAGACAGATAAATGGACAGACAGACAGACAGATAGACAGATAAATGGACAGACAGACAGACAGATAGACAGATAAATGGACAGACAGACAGATAGACAGATAAATGGACAGATAGACAGATAAATGGACAGACAGACAGATAGACAGATAAATGGACAGACAGACAGACAGACAGATAAATGGACAGACAGACAGATAGATAAATGGACAGACAGACAGACAGATAAATGGACAGACAGATAGATAGATAAATGGACAGACAGATAGATAGATAAATGGACAGACAGATAGATAGATAAATGGACAGACAGACAGACAGACAGATAAATGGACAGACAGACAGACAGACAGATAAATGGACAGACAGATAGATGTGTACATACATCGAATTTGTTTACACAATGTATTTTGTTCTCAAAACTGAGCTGCAATAAAAGCTCCTCAACACTCACCCACACGAAATATGTGGAATAATATTCCAATAAATAAAACGTAATGACTGCCGTGTAAAGCTAAAGAGGGAAAATGTTCTGGTTTATGTAATGTCGTGTCCGTAAATGTTGCTTAGCAACCGAAGCGTCCTGTTAAGAGCGTACGCTGCATGGCGAAAGTATCACCGTTATTAACATTAACAATAAACGAGCTGATCCAGTATATAAATACTTCCGAACTGACACAAACTTGAGAAAACGTTAGAAACTCCGACATTCTAAATAAATAAACTGTACAAATAAGAAGAACTAACCAAAAACACAAGGTTTATTGTGATAGCGTTATCTACACCTGTATGAAACGATCCTAACATTATAACCTCCTCTCGTTTATTCTTCTGCAGGTATTTAGTTACACCTCTCTGTTTTAGTGTGTAACGGCGCTAATGTGTTCTGAAGGGGTGTGTGTGTGTGTGTGTGTGTTTCCCCTTTAAAGCTAAAGTGTAATTTAAGTGAAGTAGAGCAGACTCCAGGTTAAAGGAAAGCTCACAGGCTGCTTTTGTTTTAATCCACGCTGTGCATACTTTCCTTTATAGACGTGGAGTTAAAAGTTCAGGCTAGCGGGGGGCGTCTGGATCGCTCGGTGTGTAAAAACTCCAGCTATAATGTTCATTTTAGAGCTGACAACACCGATAAAAACACACTTCCATCACACACTTCCGTCGCACACTCGCCGTCGGGACGAAGGCAGGGAAGGTTTCCTTTCGGTCACGAGGAGAAAGAGTTCGCCGACTTTTAGGAGGAAAATAAAATAAATGGAAAAAGAAAATAATTTTGGATATTGATCTTTATTTTTTAAAATGAATAAAAAGGAACAACGTTTGTGACATTTTTTGAAAAAACACACAAAAGGAAAAACTAAAAGATTACTACACTAATGAACACTGAACGAATCTGTATTTTATTTGTTTCTTGTTTTTAATTTAAAATATCGCCGCAATAATGCACGAAAACTTTGAATAAAAAATATACTTTCTTTTTGGTTTTGAATTTAAAATATTGCTGCTCGAATTAATTCAACATTGAAATGAAAATATACTTGTTTTGTTTTTAATCTAAAATGTATTTTAGCTAAAACATTCAAATAAAAGTATACTTTTTCTTGTTTTTAATTGAAAATATAACCGCAATAACGAACTAAAACACTGAAATAATTCATTCATTTAAAATTCATTCATTTAAAATTTTTTTTTTATAATTTTATAATAAATTTCATAATCGATTTTTTGTTGTTAATTGAAAGTATAACCGCAATAATTCATTCAACATTTGAAATAAAAATGTACTCGTTAATTTTTTAACATTTATTTATTTAACTTAGTTTTTAAATGTATTTTATTTAGCTAGTTTTTTTTGGACAGGATTTAAAATGTCTTAACTATGAAGTAAATTTTAAAATTATTATTATTATTTTTTTTACGAATCGTTTGTGTACCTGTAAAACAAACAGAATAAGAAGGAGTGAAAATATAGAAATAAACGGAAAAAAAAGGTTTAAAAGCTGATGATGATGGTGGTGATGTTTAATAACTTTTTTTGAGTGTGAAATATTTCCCCCTTTTCAGTTTGTTAATGTTAATTGTACATCAGGAAAAATATCTGAAGAAACTGTGCTTTAAAAAATGTTTTTTTAAACAATTAACAATGAGTGTGAGTGTGACGATATGACAAACACCTGATGCCATTATTTTCTCTGCAAAGACAAAGTGCAGTTTTTGAGTGTGTGTGTGTGTGTGTGTGTGTGTGTGTGTGTGTGTTTTAATACAGGGTAATTTACAAACTGTTGGCGTCTAAAAGCGAAGGGATTCGAGTGCAGGCTTTAAAAGTGTTGGGTTATTTCCTCCGACATTTACAGCCCAAGTAAGTTTCTCTCTTCATTCCACTGTTACACAAACCCACACTTCCTCCAGCTTCCTCTCAGAACTTTTGTACACACAGGACGCGACGCGTTCTTTGTTCTCATTCATTTCTCATGTTTGGGTCTGTATGTAGATAATAAATAAATGTTTGGATGTGAGATGTGAAGGTGCTTCGTTGACTGTTTGGGGAAATCACAGTGTTGAAGGGGCTCTTTTTTTCATGAATGAAGCTTACTGTGCGAAAACTCTTGGAAAGCGAGACGGTTCTTCCAACGGATGTTGGTTCTTTTTTGACTTGTGACGTCGTTTCCTGTTTCAGGAGGAAGTACGAGGTCATGCTGAGTCACGGTTTATTTTCGCTCCTGGCTGAACGTCTGCTGCTGCACTCCAGTCAGTTCTCCATGACCACCTACAACGTCCTGTTCGAGGTCGGGGAGACCGGACTGGCTTTATATTATTATTCACATAGTTTTTACCCTGTGTACCCCCTCGCTGCTACATGCCCCGAACCCAAAGACGAATACCCCCTCACTGCTACATGCCCCGAAACCAAAGACGAATACCCCCTCGCTGCTACATGCCCCGGACCCAAAGATGAATACCCCCTCACTGCTAAATGCTCCTAAATCACAAAAAGAAATATCCACCTCACTGCTAATGCATGAAAATCCCAAAACAAATACCCCTTCACTGCTAAATGCCCCAAACCCAACAATCAATACAATTTAAACTGTTAAATTTGCCAAACATAATAAATACCCTGCTCACTGCTTAGACATTGATTCGGTAATATCATGTCAGTAATGGCAGTAAGACCTTAAACTTGAATTTTGACCTGAGAGTTCATTACTGAAGGCTGACTGGTGTATTGATTGATTGATATTCCAGGTAATGACGGAGCAGATCTGCACACAGGTGATCCACAAGCAGCACCCTGAACCCGACTCCACCATCAAAATCCAAAACCCACGTAAGATCACGCTCTAATGTTCCGAGAGCTGAGCAGAAGCTACGGCTTCTACCCTCACGTTTATTTCTAACGCACCTTCTAAAAACGCACGTGTTGACTGAAGTGGCGTACACTGTGTGTGTGTGTGTGTGTGTGTGTGTGTGTGTGCGCGTGCAGTGAGAATAGACTACTACTGACTAATGTGGATTTTCATAAACTGTTTCAGATTAAAAATGTAAAATTTTAACTGCTAGCTGATGTCATAACAGCCTTTACAGAAGCTGACCAACAGCAGCTACACTTACACTACACACTCGTTATAACTCCACACTCGTTATAACTCCACACTCGTTATAACTACACACTCGTTACAATCCTAACACACACTCATAACTACACACTCATAACTACACACTCATAACTACACTCATAACTACACACTCATAACTACACACTCATAACTACACACTCATAACTACACACTCGTTACAATCCTAACACACACTCGTTATAACTACACACTCGTTATAACTACACACTCGTTATAACTACACACTCGTTATAACTACACACTCGTTATAACTACACACTCGTTACAATCCTAACACACACTCATAACTACACACTCGTTATAACTACACACTCGTTACAATCCTAACACACACTCGTTATAACTCCACACTCATAACTCCACACTCGTTATAACTACACACTCGTTACAATCCTAACACACACTCATAACTACACAGTCGTTATAACTACACACTCGTTACAATCCTAACACACACTCGTTATAACTCCACACTCATAACTCCACACTCGTTATAACTACACACTCGTTACAATCCTAACACACACTCATTATAACTACACACTCATTATAACTACACACTCGTTATAACTACACTCGTTATAACTACACATCGTTATAACTACACACCGTTACAATCCTAACAACACTCATAACTACACACTCGTTATAACTACACACGTTTAATCATAACACACACTCGTTATAACTCACACTCATAACTCCACACTCGTTATAACTACACACCGTTACAATCCTAACACACTCATAACTACACTGTTATAACTACACACTCGTTACAATCTAACACACACTCGTTATAACCCACACTCATAACTCCACACTCGTTATAACTACACACTCGTTACAATCCTAACACACACTCGTTATAACTACACACTCGTTATAACTACACCTCGTTACAATCCTAACACACCGTTATAACTACACACTCGTTATAACTACACACTCGTTATAACTACACACTCGTTACAATCCTAACACACACTCGTTATAACTACACACTCGTTATAACTACACACTCGTTACAATCCTAACACACACTCGTTATAACTACACACTCGTTATAACTACACACTCGTTATAACTACACACTCGTTACAATCCTAACTACACACTCATAACTACACACTCATTATAACTACACACTCGTTATAACTACACACTCGTTACAATCCTAACACACACTCATTATAACTACACACTCGTTATAACTGCACACTCGTTATAACTACACACTCGTTACAATCCTAACACACTCGTTATAACTACACACTCGTTAAAGCTACACACTCGTTACAATCCTAACACACACTCATTATAACTACACACTCGTTACAGTCCTAACACACACTCATTATAACTACACACTCGTTACAGTCCTAACACACACTCGTTATAACTACACACTCGTTACAGTCCTAACACACACTCGTTATAACTACACACTCGTTACAGTCCTAACACACAATTGTTATAATGACACACTTGTTACAATCCTAACACACACTCGTTATAACTACACACTCGTTACAATCCTAACACACACTCATTATAACTACACACTCGTTACAATCCTAACACACACTCATTATAACTACACACTCGTTACAATCCTAACACACACTCATTATAACTACACACTCGTTACAGTCCTAACACACACTCGTTATAACTACACACTCGTTACAGTCCTAACACACAATTGTTATAATGACACACTTGTTACAATCCTAACACACACTCGTTATAACTACACACTCGTTACAATCCTAACACACACTCATTATAACTACACATTATAACTACACACTCGTTACAATCCTAACACACACTCGTTATAACTACACACTCGTTACAATCCTAACACACTTGCACTGTATATTATGCATTATAATCTTTCTTTCTTCTCCCTCCAACAGGAACTTTTAAATTGTACTTCAGAGAGTTTAGCAAATGGAGAGAAGCTCTATCCTTTAATTAAAGGCAGTTGAAATTCACAAGACACTTCCTTTTTTTCCCCCTCCTCTTTTTGTTGTGCTTTAATCAGAGCAGAGCTGAGATATAGAGTTACTGCAATCAGCTCATGACCGCGTAACGTTCTCCAGCACACAGAGCAGAATTATATTTCATTACATCCCATCATGCCGAGTTGACGGCACACATCTCCCTTGTTTTCTCATTTCTGCACGTTTTACCTTTTTTACCTCGTGCCTCGTGTTGTGTACCCGAACCACCCTCAGAGTTTAGCAGTGGATCAGACTCTCTGCTGCTGTGAGCTGTCTTACATTAGCACTTCACAGAGAATCACTTGCAGTGGGAAAAAACTAAATCAAAATGCAAAAACAATTGGACGTGACGTATCAGACGCGGGGAAGATGACGACAGAATTATCGGCTGTCCGAGGAGAGGACACACGATGCTTTCCCCCCCCCTTTTTTTTTTTCTTTTTTCTTTATTTTGTTCTTGATTTGTCTAACGTAGATTTATGAATATAATACGTGAGTGAATTATTTAAGAAATCTAAATATGATATAGTGGTTATTGTGTGTGGGGAGAGTAGAAATAGATATTTAAACAAACAAATAAATAAACAATGTGAACGTTTAAAAAAGAAAAAAAAAGCAATGGAGCAGTCGATGATGAATCATCGAATAAATCGAATGAAAATAAATAAAATAAAAATAATTCAACCAAATTGAATTATAGCAAGGTAAGCTAACTGGAAATAAACTCGGACTAAAGCATTTTAAAAATGTAATTTTTTTTTTTAAATGTTCGCCTGCCCCCCCCCACCACGTGAAGAGGATTTGAATTTCACCTTGTGTCGTCTCACTGATGATCAAATTCAGTCTCTGTTTCTCCTTTTCACTCGGACATATTTTTCTGATTTGATTGGGGTTGAAACCTCAAAATGCTCTTGATTGCAGTCTTTAGCAATGTCAGGACGAATTAGAACCCCCCACCCCCCCTCTCCTTACACACACACACACACACATGCGACTGTTTTCTTCACTTTAAAGCGCCGAGACAAACCAGGACCAAATGCAGAGAAAAAATAGCATTGAGGTAATTTTCCACTGGTAAAGCCTGAGTGAGTGTAATTTAACTGAGTAAAGCACAGAAACACACACACACACACACACACGAAATTTAACCTCTTCACTTTTAACCGAATCAGCACTGACGCTGTCTAGATAACTCAACTAAACATGCAGTCACTTTACATTACACACACACACACACACACACTCGCACTTGCCGTCCCTGCAGGACTCGTCTCGAATCAGACCTTTTATTGTTTTGACTTTTTTTTTTTTTAGTTTTTCTTTGCCCTGTTTAACTGCAGTGGTTTTAAAGCACCAATATTATGAGAGAAAATTAAATTGTTTGGTTTGTGTAAATAAATTGTTGGTGTGTGTGTGTGTGTGTGTGTGTGTGTGTGTGCAGCAGAGATCCTAAAGGTGATTGCGGCTCTGCTGAAGAACAGCACGTGTCCGGACAGCATGGAGATTCGCCGAGTGTTTCTGTCCGACATGATCAAACTGTTTAACAGCAGCCGAGAAAACAGGAGGTACGCACACACACGTACACTTGTACAAAAACAGCTTTTGTCTGTGTTAAAAGTGAGAGAGTGGTGAATTCTGGCCCAAAATTTCACCGAATTATTCGCTGAATTAAAGACTTAGCTGTTTTAATTAAAACTTAAGTACGAT
>CM022778.1:3693871-3738871 GCA_012411365.1 Ameiurus melas | reverse complement strand
CCCTATATGTTACTGTATAGAACTGGAATATATAGCTGTAATAAAACCGTGTGTACTACCACATATAATACTGTCTATAGATATAATAATAATAATAATACAAGCATATTTAAAACTGTGTATAATACATCCTACCTTCATATATACACTACGTATAGGCCTATAGTATTTTATATAACTTTATGTACTGCTGTTTACTGAACCTTACTAAATACTTTATATACCAACTATAGATCATATATACTGAATTAATATAACCTTAATATTTAATAGAACTATTTTATATACTTCAATGTACTACTTTCTATATGCAGAATGTATATAACTACATTGTTTTATATAACCTGATGTACTCCTGTAAATTGCACCATATTCATTACTGTATATAATACAATAGAACATTTTCTCAGTACCTATATAACTATTTTTATATATAACACACACACACATATATATAAAACTGTGTATGAAATCATTTAGAGTACTGTATATCTGTGTAGAGAGTACTAAAACTTATTTGATATTGAAAATAATCCTAATAAGCAAGCCTACACTTTATATATTATTATTAACTAATAAAATAATGATTAACGAATCATTATTTTAGTACAGTATACATGTTTGTGTATATTTTTTTATCATGCTGGGCCTAATAGCACATGAATCTACTAAGTAATCGTTTTTACAATCCGACACACAAGCCGTATATTATTGTACGTAAAACTGTTTTTAATGCTATACAGAACTGGTTTTAATACCTCTGTATAATGTATAATACAGAACGGTTTATAATAAGGCAGGTAAATATACTGTGTATCATAAATACACACGGGCTTTGGTGTGAGAAATGTACTACTCGTATAATAATAATAATAATAATAATAAGGGTGAGTATTGTCGCTTTAGCGGTAGAGTACTAGCAAGAGTGCACCTCTGAATGGAGTGATTATGCAGCGGAGTAAATTATATTACACACTAATAAAATAAATGTCATGCTTTCCACTCCACATCACTCCTTTTCTTTCCCATCATGCCTCTGTGTAAGGGCGATTTGCATTACGCCGGCTGATCCGAGCGTAAATCCGGCCGATATCGCGACGCCGCTCACGTCCCCGAGTCCTTTTTGTTTCGTTTTTTTGTTTGTTTTTATTTCCACTCTGGAGCTAAATGGGTTTAAATCGAATTACGTTGACGGTGATGTGTCGCCGACTGCACTGCTGCATTTGTACAGGGTTTTTTTTTTTCCCATGTGTAATTTCATCTCCACGACACACACACACACACACACACACACACACACCGTCTGCAGGATGCTATTCGTATGATGCAGGCATTCTTAAATACGTAAGGTCACGGCTGATCTTTAGAGCAGAAAGAACAGGTTCCGAGGTCCAGCATTTCGATCTACGTTCGGTCTGTTTGAATCATTCAATAATAATAAGGAATGAAACACTCCGAGTCATGCTGTTCTGGGAAATTAATCAACGGGTGTGTTGTGTGATGGAGGATATACTGTTAGTGCACGGAAGGTTTTTTTCTTTTCTTTCTCCTTTCATGGAATCATCTATCGACGTGCTTTATTCCTCTTCTACCAAAGCAATGCTAAACATTTGTACTTTTTATCCAATTATAGTTATCTTTTCATAGTCATCTTTTTAGAACGCCCATAAAACCGCACGGCGTAAAGCTGGTAGGACTTATTTTACAGAGTACTGACTGTACTTTACAGAAAACTTAACTGTGTCAAGAGTTACACACTTTAAAAAAAAAAAAATATATATATATATATATATACACACACGCATATATTTCTTTTAAATCCGGTCATGTGGAGCGTCCATCATACAAGTCCTGGTTACTATAGAAACGACGACGTATTAAAACGGTGCCTAAATATATGCTCCAGCCAGAACCGCTGTTTGAGCTGCTATGGAAAATGAATCAACGCCTTCCGACCAATCAGAACCGAGAGTTCAACTGCACTGTGGTGTAATAATAATGATGGTAACATTAGTAGATGAATCTTCTACACGAGATAATTTGGCAATATCGAAGTTCGAATCGTGGTTTATACGAGCTCCTTTGGGGCAGTTTTGTCCAAATTAACGACGCCTAAGATGACCACTTTCTTTATTTCACCTCCTGAATAAGACAGACTTGATATTACTGCCCAAACCCAAACATGCTGCCTACCTAGACACCCTAGAACAAAGGGTTAGCTTAAAGTGTCTACAAAGGAGCCATAAAGAACAAAAAAAGAGAGAACGTAATATTTAAAATGATGTAACAATAAACCTGACTTTCTTTCAGATTTATTGGTGTTAGAATTATAACGTAAGTAGTATAAACACAACTAATGATAATAATAATAATAATAATAATCATAATAATAGCACTTAAATATTTCTGTATTAAAATGCATATTCTGTGTAATTTGAAAGTTTGTATCTATAATTGATCTCTTTCTTTAAAGCTGCTTTGCCCCATTGTTAAAATGCTGTACGAATAAAACTGCATTGAAATTCTGTCATATTTCTGCATATATTTAGCATACGTTAATTAATACGTTCATGTTGATTATTTAGAACAGTAAAGTAAAGATGGATAGGAGAAGGTTCTCCGTCGTCTACTGCAGGCTGTTTGGACGATCCATCGCTAGGGTGGAGCGCTACGACGATATAATATCGATATAGTGATGTCACAGTACTGATATTACAATTACAACCCGATTGGTAAATGCGTACTTAAAGAAATAAAAAAATAAAAAAACAAAACAAATGACAAATAAATCTTTTCTTTCAGACGTCGAGTAACGTTATTCTAGCATTTCTTACGCGGCGCGAGTTTATTCGGAGTTTGCTAAGAACGGGTTTGCAGACTCGTATCCATCTCCTCGCGCGTATCACGTATCGTTGGCGTAGAACTTGCTCCGAGAATCGTGATACGACGTTTGTGTCACATCGCCCATCCCCACCAACCCAAACACCAATAAAGGTGTTCATAACCTGGTAACGTTCCCAAAAACGTGTTGGTATCATAAACGGTGTGACCATCTTTCATCATTAGCATCTACTAGGTTTAGCAAAAAAAAAAAAACAACAAACAAAACAACGCTCCAGAGCACGGCTTTAATTCCTAAATGTTAAATGTCAAATTAGCCGTGAACTAATGGGCGTGCTAACGTGGTGATTTGCAGTTTAAAGGGCATCCGTGTGCTCACACACACACACACACCTACACACGTACAGTATGGATTACCAATCACGCCCACGAGAAGATTAACGACCTGCCTGCTAGCACGCTAATTTAGCACAATAACCGCAAATTAATTACAAATAATCAGGGGCTTTCTGCTAAATGCTAATGTGTGTATGTGTGTGTGTGTGTGTGTGTGTGTTCTCTTTCTCCAGTGGTGTGTTTGACTTTCTGTCTGTGCTTTGTGATAAATGGAGGGTTTTAAATTAGATGGGCTTTGCCAAACCGTCTGCTGCTAATTGGTGCTTGAGCGCGAATCGACACCCGACCTCCCCCCACCACCACCCCCCCGCCGCATTCTGCCGTGTGATTGTTCATAGAGACGTTTCCGCAGTAGCCTGCACTCATTTGTCACGTGGAAATCGCGCTTTCGCGGTGCTTTTTGCGCTGCTCCCGGGTACAGTTGTGTGGTACCGGCGGTGTTTATCGAGCTGCATTCGTTTGTTGTTGCAGTTCTTCCTCACTCCTCCTCCTCCTCCTCCGTGAGCGCTGTGCTAACGCTGCGTGTAGACCACGTTTATGATCTCCGCAGCTCCGAGCTGCCTCTCAGGGGTTCCTGTAGGATCGAGGGAGTTCTTAAGGCTGCAGATGTTTCCGTCGCAGTTTGTCGTGCTCTCGGCTCCTGTTTGTATCTGGTTAGGGAAGGGGGCGGAGTCGAGGACAAACACGTTCGCCGAATAACACGCGCGTGACCTTTACTAATTCACGTACACGTGGAAGAAAAAAGACTTGAGTGTAGCTTTCTTCTTTTAAAATGACTTTTATCAGGTTTCATTCATCACGTTTCACGTCTTTAAATATTTACCTGCCTTCATTTTTTCCTGGTTTTAGTTCTTCCTTACTTCCTTCTTTCCTCCCTCAGTGTTTCCTTCTTTCCTTACTCACTGTTTTCCTTCCTCCCTTCTGTCCTTTCTTACTCAGTTTTCCTTCCTCCCTTCCTTCCTCACCAGCCTTCCTTTGTTCTTTTCATTCCTACTCACTATTTTCCTTTTTTCCTTCCTTCCTTCCTACCTTTCATTCTTACTCACTGTTTTCCTTCCTTCTTTCCTTTCTAACTCAGTTTTCCTTCCTTCCTTCCTTCCTTCCTTCCTTCCTTCCTTCCTGCCTTTCATTCTTACTCAGTTTTCCTTCCTTCTTTCCTTTCTTACTCACTGTTTTCCTTACTTTCTTCTTTCCTTCCTCCCTCCCTCCTATCTTCCCTCTCTCGATTGCCTCCCTTCTTTTCTCCCTCAATGTTTCCTTCCTTCCTAATTTCCTTCTTTTCTTCCTTCCTTACTGACTGCCCCCCCCTTCCTTTCATCCTTGCATCCTTCCGTCCTTTTTCCTTCCTCCCTTCCTTCCTCATTGCTCTCTTTCTTTCTTCCTCACCAGCCTTCCTTTGCTCTTTTCTTTCTTTCTCACTGTTTTCCTTCCTTTCTACCTCACCTTTTCCTTCCTTCCTTTAGACGACTGTCTTCTGAGATGTCCTTATTTGGGACAGTTTGAATACTGCATTGCATTTGTTTTATATATTAAAAAAAAGACAACCCTATAATTTTAATAATGATTATTAATCATATAATTTTTAATGATAAAATGAATAAGTGTAACAGACGTGGTGCACAGAACACATCAGTTCTTGTTTCTAATAATGTAAACCTGCTGTAAATGTTTGTTATTGTAATATAAAAATGGAATATGATGCTTTTTAAAGAAAGGTACTGGTACTGGTACTGGTGATCAGGATCCACACGGATGTTCAGTTAGCTCTTGGTGGGTTCGTTATCATGTTCTCACTGTATTGATGCTGAAAGTCCATTTCTCGTTGCAGGTCACCTTCGAGCAGCACAAAGAGAGCTTATCCCACGTTTTTCATGAATACCAGCGGATGGGTTCCGATGGCGACGCTCCGGTCAGAACCGTTTCTGGGTCGAGCAGGAACAGCGAGCTTTCTGCAGAGCCAGCACAATCTCCGCTAGAACCTCCATCCACCATTATCGAGCTAAAGGTGGAGGAGCAGATCTGTGGAGAACATGATGAACGTGAGGAAAGAGCACAAGTCACCGTTTCAAACATCTTAGCCAGAGCTGCAGAAGAGGACCTGAAGGAGGAGGACGAAAAAGCCTCAATTCAGAAGAAACTGGATGAAGGTGAATCGGAGGCACCTGAAAAGACACAGGAGAAGGAGGAGCACAACCAGGAAGCAGCGGGAGGAAAGGATACAGAAAGAGAAGATGTGGAGGAAAAGGCCGACACTGGTAAAGAGGTTGACGAAGACAAGAGTGAAGCAGGTGATCGTAAAGCACAGAAGCAAGCAGCCAGAAGTTAGAAGAGGATCAGGAAGCTAACGCTGAGAAGATCTTGGAAAAACAAGAGGACAAACTCGGAACTGTAGATGAAACGGAAATGACATCTGACCCAGGTGGAGGAGGAAATCAGTCAGAAAGAAGTAAGGCTTTTGAGAAGAAAGATGAGATAGTTGAGGCTCTTTCTGAGACTTCAGTCCATGGCGATGGTGAAGAGAAAGAACAGAAAGAGGAGAAGAAATCTGAGACTTCTGTGGAGATCCCCAGCACAGAGGAGAGCCCCAGTGTGGAGAAAGGTCCTGATATAGAGGTACAGACCGATGTGGAGGCGAGCCTCAGCGCAGACAAAGGTGCAAGTGTCCAGGGAGTCCCCAGTGCAGATGAGGGTCAAGAGGACTCCAGTGTGGAGAAAAGCCCCAACTCGCAGGAGGTTCCCCGTGTCCAGGAGAGCCCTAGTGCAGAGGTGAGCCCTAGCACTGAGGAAGGCTCAAGTATGCAAGCGAGCCCAAGTGTGGAGAAAAGCCCCAGCCCACAGGACGGTCCTAGTGTCCAAGAGAGCCCCAGTGCAGAGACAAGCCCCAGCCCACAGGATGGTCCTAGTGTCCAAGAGAGCCCCAGTGCGGAGACGAGCCCTAGCACGGAGGAGGGCCCGAGCACTCAAGGAGTCCCCAGTGCGGAGGCAAGTCCCAGCCCACAGGACGGTCCTGGTGTCTTAGAGAGCCCCAGTGCTGAGACAGGCTTCAAGCCCAAAGATATTAAAATCGCTAGATTGGACGTCTCCAGCGTGGCTATAGACACGGAACGACTGGAGCTGAAAGGCACCTCAGCTGCTGTAAGTCGATTTTTAAAATGTTAGCATGATAGCCAAAACTTTAAACGGATTTAGCCGTTTTATATGTTGCTAAAAGTCTGTTTTTGTTTAAAACGGTTGAATGCAAACGTGTAATCTGCCTGTCGTATTTATCCAGTTCATTTGATACATTACATACAGTATATACATATATTCAGTATATATTATAATCATAATATAGTTTAATGCTAATCCTAAGAGTATGAGAACACGAGTATGGGTTCTGCAGCATGGAATCGTGCAGTAACTGAAATATAATACTCTGCTAGAACTGTGTTAAATGTGATCGCCGCGATTCTAGAACATACACAGTTGTGGTTCTAGCACAGGGGCATTCATGGTTCTCCAATAGGGACAGTTCCAGAACATATGCAGTCATGGTTCTGGCACAGGTACAGGTGTGGTTCTAGCACAGGGACCGTTGTGGTTCTAGCACAGGGACAGTTGTGGCTTTATGATATCATAACGCTAAGCTAGCTAATATGGTTCTGCAGGATGGAGGCCAAGCCCAAGGGGCGGCCGGCACGTCTGCGCAGAACCGGGACGGTTCTGCAGCATCCTCCCCTCGTTCCAGCATGTTCCGTATCCCGGAATTCAAGTGGTCTCACATGCACCAGCGCCTGCTGACCGACCTGCTCTTCTCCATCGAGACGGACATGCAGATGTGGAGGAGGTGAGTTGTGAGAGTTGTGAGAATACGGATGCAGTTGTTGTCGTAGTGTCTTGCTGATGTGTGTGTGTGTGTGTGTGTGTGTGTGTGTGTGTGTGTTATAACAGCCACTCCACTAAGACGGTGATGGACTTTGTGAACAGCAGCGAGAATGTGGTGTTTGTGCACAACACGGTGCATCTGATCTCTCAGGTGTTGGATAATTTGATCATGGCATCTGGAGGAATCCTGCCTCTGCTCTCTGCGGCCACTTCATCTACGGTTAGTTGTGTGTGTGTGTGTGTGTGTGTGTGTGTGTGTGTGTATGTTGCAGTTGCTGTGAGTATTTGTGAGTGTATAAAAAAAAGATTGCTGTCATCAAAGATTATCATGATTGTTGTTTGACTTAAAGCAGCTGATTCATGATGATAGTGATGATGATGATAGTGTTGGTGGTGATGGTGGTGGTTGTGATGATGATGGTGGTTGTGATGATGATGGTGGTGGTGATGGTGGTGGTTGTGATGATGATGGTGGTTGGTTATGATGGTGGTTATGATAGTGTTGGTGGTGGTGATGATGGTGGTTGTGATTATGATGTTGCTGCAGATGATGGTGGTGGTTGATTATGATGATGATGGTGGTGATTGATTATGATGATGATGGTGGTGGTGATAGATGATGGTTATGATGGTGGTGATGTTGCCGCTGATGATGATGATAGTGATGATGATGGTGGTGATGTTGCTGCTGATGATGATGGTGGTTGTGATGATGATGATGATAGCGATGATGGTGGTTGTGATGATGATGATGATGATGTTGTTGATGATGATGGTGGTGGTGGTGATGATGGTGGTGATGTTGCTGCTGCTGATGATGGTGGTTGTGATGATGATGATGGTGATGGTGGTGATGATGTTGCCGCTGATGATGATAGTGATGATGGTGGTGGTAATAGATGATGATGATGATGCCCTGTGTGTGTTTTCAGCATGAGGTGGAGGTGATCGACGCATCTCAGGGTCTGGAAGTGGAAGCGTCTCTGTCCTTCCTGCAGCGTCTCATCTCTCTGGTGGATGTCCTCATCTTATCCAGCAGTCTGAACTTCACCGAGATCGAGGCGGAGAAGAACATGACGTCGGGAGGAGTGCTGAGACAGTGCTTACGCCTCGGTACACGCTCGTCTTTATCTCTGCCTCTTTCTCTTTTCGTGACTCGGTTTCCGGCGACAGACCACATACTCGCGTCATTTCCAGTAAGGGAACATGGTGAGCACCGATGCTTCCTGGATTTTGCATTGCATTGTGGAATTTTTTATGGAGCGGCCGTTCCAGTGCACTGGAAGGATTTCGCGATTGAGACCGCCTTCAAAATGGCCGACGCCCTTAGATCATCTCCTGGTTCTGAGACTACTGGTTCTGTATGTTTAAAGTATTCGCTTTAAAACAAAATCTTGGTGGGAGTAGACTTCTTTTTAAACCATTCCCAAAACAGCACCACCGGCATACTTGTTTTTCCGCGTACTTGGCAACCCCGGTCGGAAAATCTTCAGCATTTTTCCCCTCGGTGTGTCAGTAGTTTATTAGTAAAAGACTCGGCACGCACGCAACGCCACCGTAATCGCTCTTCTCAGCACCCCGTCGTACTGAGAAACATTACGGTCGTTCCGAAAATGGAAATCGGGAGCACGAGAGACCGCCTCCTTTTCTTTTTATGTTCTCCTCTGCGTTTATTTTCCCCTCGTTCCCTCCGATACGAGGTTTTTTCGATGATGTTATTATAACATAAAACTCGCTCTAACATACTGTAACATAAAATGGCCTCCGTTATTAGTTTGTTCTCTCTGGAATGGCTGGTTTGTACCCTGAGGTGGCCATTGTGTGTGTGTGTGTGTGTGTGTGTGTGTGTGTGTGTGTGTGTGTGTGTGTGTGTGTGTGTTTATCATTACAATTTCAGGATTGTAACAGAACACAAGGTTTTCAGATTGCTTCCATTATTCTTTGCCTTGCGTGTGCGCACGCACACACACACACACACACACACACACACACACTGGTGCGATCTCTTCTTTTACCATTTCTTTCTTAACAAAATGGTCGGTATGTTAAGTACACCGAAACGTCAGACCAGATAACTAACACACACATTATTACTATTATGGCATGCAATACATCAGATAAAAAACTTGTTAGTGTGCTTTCTCACACACACACACACACACACTCTCACACACACACACACACACACACACACACACACACACTGAGTTGTGAGTAATAGCTGATGTTGCTTTAATACACTCCAGAGGAGAAAGACACTCGCAGCTTTTAATGATGTATCTCATGCCATGTTTAAGTGCACTCGTGTGTGTGTGTGTGTGTGTGTGTGTGTGAGTGAGTGAAAGCACACTAACAAGTTTTTAATCTGATGTATTGCATGCCATTTAGACCCAGCTGTGACTGAATATATATGTAGTGTGTTGTGTGTGTGTGTGTGTGTGTGTGTGTGTGTGTGTGTTGTTGTTTGTGTGTGGTTACCATTATAGAGGCAGATGAAATCTTGTTGCTGCCACGAAATCTGATTACACACCAAGAGGCTTTATCAAATATTCATCTCTCTCTCTCGCTCTCACACACACACACACACACACACACACACACACACACACACACACACACACGCAAAACAGACTTTGTTCCTTTTGACAACAACCGAGAGTGTGAGACACGGAGACAATAAGTGTGTGTTGAGCTGTGTGTGTGTTTGTGTGTGTGTGTTTGTGTGTGTGTGTTTGTGTGTGTGTTTGTGTGTGTGTGTGTGAATGTATTTGTTGTTTTCTTGTTTCTTGTTGTTTATTTGTTCTTTCTTATAATTATTTTTTCTTTCCTGATACCATCTCTCTTTCTATCTCTCTCTCTCTCTCTTTGTCTCTCTCTCTTTCTCGCTGTCTATTTCTCTGTTTCTCTCTCGTTCGTTCTTTCTCTCTGTCTCTGTCTCTCTTTCTCACTCTCTCTCTTTCTGTCTCTCTCTCTTTCTCTTTCTGTCTCTCTTTCTGTCTCTTTCTCCCTCTCTTTCTCTCTTTTTCTCTCTCTTTCTCTCTCTCTCTCTCTCTTTGTTCGTTCTTTCTTCATATTATTATAAATGCTCTTTTCTCTCTGATCCCCCTGTGTGTGTCTCTCCCTCAGTGTGCACTATGGCTGTGAGGAGTTGTTTGGAGTGTCAGCATCAGTCTCGCTATAATGCTGGAATAGAGAAAACTCAGCAAGGCCTTCTGGGAAATGCCAAGTTTATTCCAGCACAGGCAAGTTATACACACACACACACACACACACACACACACACAATGTACATTTGTCTTTTCCCGCATGAGTTTGCGCTGATTACCGTTAACGTGCTAGGCTCTGTGCTATTTTAGTGCGATTGTCACATTACACCATTTTGTTTTGATATTTGAGATTCCAGTGGGGGGGGGAGTGTTTCTTTCCAGAAAGTGGTGTGTGTGGAAACCACCGGCTCATCTATAATTCAGTATGCTGAGTTAAAACACACACACACACACACACACACACACACACAACTTCACTTAATGTATGGACGAGACAAAGCATGATCTATGTGACCTTCTCTATATCCGTGTTATCTCATGGTTTAGATTCAGGATTAGGATTCATTTCAGTGTTCAGATTAAACCGGACTATGTTTGTTATTGACTGTGTGTGTGTGTGTGGGTTATGCAGAGTCCAGTTGACATGTTAACGGGAAGGATCTCTCCAATCTCAGATGTGGAACTTCTGTTGCAGGACATGGACATCAACCGTCTCCGCGCCATCGTGTTCAGAGACATTGTAAAGTTCCGCTTTCACAGATCCGATTCAGAATCAGACTAATCAAGATTTGACTCAGAATTAAGACTTCTGAGTTACAGTGACTCATGAATAAGGAACAGAATCGGATTCGTAGTCAGATTCGTAGAGTTCAACGAGGAATCATTTTCATTTATTTTCCAAATTAAACTCTGACTCGGTCTTAGAATCAGACTCCATTTCAGTTATGAGAGTCGGACTCGCAGGTAAACTGAGACACAGTACCAGAGTAAGACTCTGAGTCAATCTGGGAGTCAGAATTGGATTTAGAATCAGATTCACACTTTAAAATAGTGTAACTCTGTAATAGTTTTGGAATCGGACAATCCGATCTAAAATGTGAATTGGGATTTTTCATAATCGTAAAAGTCAGATAAAAAAAAATCAAATAAGATGCACAATCGGACTCGATTCCAATCCAAGCCACCATAAGAACGGGATCAATTTCCAGAATCAGACTCAGATTTCAGAATTAGAGTCAGAATTTGAATCATGAGTCATTCTTGGACTCTTTATTACGGACCGAGTTAGAAAACAATCAGACTGTGAAAATGAATCGAGTTTTCGGACCTGGATTCCGACTGATCATTATTTCTGGGAATCATAATCGGACACCGAATCAGACGCAGAATCGATGTCCAGGTCCGTCAAATCTGTGAGAATCAGATTCAGAATAAGAGTCAAATTCAGAATCATGAATCAGAATCCGAGTGAATCAGAAAGTAAAGGATAAACATATGTAGTACAAAAATACAAATATACTGAGATGGCTTTTAATGTTGATAGCATCACACTGTGTATATATGTGTGTGTGTGTGTGTGTGTGTGTGTGTGTGTGTGTATCTAGGACGACAGTAAGCAGGCTCAGTTTTTGGCTCTGGCTGTTGTTTACTTCATCTCTGTTCTCATGGTGTCTAAATACCGAGACATTCTGGAGCCGCACAACGACAAGAGAGTCAACACACACACTTCTCGGAGCACAGGTGCAATACACACACACACACACACACACACACACAGTGATTTTTACTATTATACATTTTTATTAATAAATAAAAATGAGCGCTCTGTGTGTGTGTGTGTGTGTGTGTGTGTGTGTGTGTATGTATATAGAGAGCGTCAGTTCCGACTTGGATAAATCCTCCCCCCTCCAACGTCGTGACTCCGCCCCGCGCTCACCTGTTGCCCTGAGCGATTCGGAAGCCCGCTCGGCGCCAGACGCCATCTCTGAGGCCCTGTCCACGTTGTCGTCTGAGGTCAAAGGTCACGAGGATAAAGACAAGGATAAAAAGGGAAAGAGTGTAAAGGTGAAGGACATTCTGCGGAGCCTGGTAAGCTCCGCCCCTGCAGATGATGTCATTGTGGACGCAAGTCTCTTGCCACCAACATTTCTGGGGAAGCAAGAACTCCACGCCCAGTTCAGCTCATTCGACAGGTCAGTAGCCAATCAGGCACCAGCTCTGCTTCAATAATGATAATATTAATAATATATAATCATTTAAATAGTGACCAGTTTGACAGGTCAGCAGCCAATCAGATGACCAGTCAGAAGCATTTACACCAAATAACAGCTGTAGCTGATAAAATAAGAAAAATCAGTTGAACTGTCAGCAAGATTGAAATACTTCAAGAATGAACTGATGTATAAATCACTTAATTAGCTTATAATCTCACTGCAGCACAATGAATAGCTGACCAGATTATTAATTTAGGAATTTAGCAATTCATCCGAACGTCTCGGGGCTCCGTAGACAAAAGTCTGACTCAACAACTCACGTTGTGTTTGAAAAATGAATGCGTACGAACGTGAGAATTTATTACAGAATAGTGCTTCAGTGCCGGCTTGGTGTCTTACGACTGACACGCCACGAATCTGACGAATCCAATCTATTGATGTTTGTCTTATATTATATTACATTTACGTTATTTTTACATTGACATCGCTTTATGTTTACATTACATTTGCAGTGTGTTACTTTTACATTAGTTGTATTATCTTTTTACATTGCAGTTACATTAACTTTACATTAGTTACATTACCTTTACATTACTGTTACATTAGTTACATTACCTTTACATTACTGTTACATTATCTTACATTAGTTACATTACCTTTACATTACTGTTACATTATCTTACATTAGTTACATTACCTTTACATTACTGTTACATTATCTTACATTATTACATTACCTTACTACATATACATTACCTTTACATTACTGTTACATTATCTTACATTTCATACCTTACATTACCTACATTACTTATTTATATTACATTAACATTATTTACCACATTATAATACTTAATTATTACATTCTATTAATACTACATATTACATATTTACATTACTGTTACATTATCTTACATTAGTTACATTACCTTTACATTACTTTAATTATTACATTAGTTACATTACTTTACATTACTTACATTTTACTATATCTTTTTTCTACATTAGTACATTACTTTACTTACTGTTACATTCTTACATTATTACATTATTTACATTACTCTTTTTTTTTTAATTTTTTATTATAATAAATTTAATAATTACTTTTTCATTATACTTTTTATTCTTCTGTTACATTATCGTACATTGTTACATTACTTTACATTACTGTTACATTATCTTACATTAGTTACATACCTTTACTACTGTACATTACTACATTTTACTTTACATTCTTTACATTATCTACATTATTTTTACATTACCTTTACATTACTGTTACATTATCTTACATTAGTTACATTACCTTTACATTACCGTTACATTAGTTACATTACCTTTACATTACTGTTACATTATCTTACATTACCTTTACATTACCGTTACATTAGTTACATTACCTTTACATTACTGTTACATTATCTTACATTAGTTACATTACCTTTACATTACCGTTACATTAGTTACATTACCTTTACATTACTGTTACATTATCTTACATTAGTTACATTACCTTTACATTACTGTTACATTATCTTACATTAGTTACATTACCTTTACATTACTGTTACATTATCTTACATTAGTTACATTACCTTTACATTACTGTTACATTAGTTACATTACCTTTACATTACTGTTACATTATCGTACATTAGTTACATTACCTTTACATTACTGTTACATTATCGTACATTAGTTACATTACCTTTACATCACCTTTACATTACTGTTACATTATCCTGCTTTATTTACATTACCTTTACATTACCTTTACATTAGTTACATTACCTTTATATTACCTTTACATTAGTTACATTACCTTCACATTACCTTTACATTATAGCTACATTACATTTGTTACCTTTATATTACCTTTACATTAGTTACATTACCTTTATATTACAGCTACATTACATTTATGTTACCTTTACATTAGTTACATTAGTTACATTACCTTTACATTAGTTACATTACCTTTACATTACAGCTACATTACATTTACGTTACCTTTACATTAGTTACATTAGTTACATTACCTTTACATTACAGCTACATTACATTTACGTTACCTTTACATTAGTTACATTAGTTACATTACCTTTACATTACAGCTACATTACATTTGTTACCTTTACATTACAGCTGCATTACATTTACGTTACCTTTACATTAGTTACATTAGTTACATTACTTTTACATTAGTTACTTTACCTTTACATTACAGCTACATTACATTTCCGTTACCTTTACATTAGTTACATTAGTTACATTACCTTTATATTACAGCTAAATTAGTTACATTACCTTTATATTACAGCTAAATTAGTTACATTACCTTTATATTACAGCTACATTACATTTCCTTTCCCTTTACGTTACCTTTACGTTACCTTTACGTTACCTTTACATTACATTTACATTACATTTCGCGGCCTTTACGTTACCTTTACATTACATTTACGTTACCTTTACATTACCATTATATAATGAGACTATTCCAAGCACAAAGAACTTAAACCTGCTCTCAGAGTGTGTAACAGCATGAAGCCTTTTTGAGGACTGTTTTATATTTGACTGATCTCTGAGCTGATGGATCTCTCTCTCACACACACTCTCTCACACACACACACACACACACACACACACACACACCACCACACACACACCCCTTTACTGCATGACTGTCTGCACTCCTGAGACATGAATGTCTGTTTAAATTTGAACACAGGTAGCACACACACATATGCTGCACAGTTTTCATAGCTCCTTTATGTAACACACACACACACAGACACCTTTTAAATACACAGTTTGTGATGAGTGTGTGTTACCTGTGTGTAGAATTATCCAGACACGCATGTCTCAGGATTGCAGACAGCCATGCAGTAAAGGGGTGTGTGTGTGTGTGTGTGTGTGTGTGTGGGTCTGGTTTGCATTTGCAGCATTGTCTCTGCGTGTGTCAGACAGACGGAAGGAGACAGGGCTTAGAACTGAGGAGAGAGACACACAGATAAAGGGTGTGTGTGTGTGTCTGTGTGTGTGTTGCCGTGGTTACGGGAGACTCTTTCTTTAATCGGTTTTATGAAACATCATGATATTCAACACGCACAATCCTGTCATCACGGACACGTAATAACACTGTCAGTGTTCCATATGGGAGGAGGCTGCCTACTTAGGGAACATTTCTCTTGAGATGAAGTCTTGATGTGACCTTAAAACATCTGTCTCATAAAAGTGTCCTTAATTTGGACAGATGTGTTGTTCTTGGCGATTTTGTGATAGTATCGTAAAGTGCAGTACAATGTTAGGTGATGGTTATGATATCAGAATGTAATATCGACACAAACCTTCTCATAACACGCTCTTAGAGAGGAATGATGGAATGTGTCTGTGTCAGGAATCTGTCTCTCGTGTATGTGTGTGTGTGTGTGTGTGTGTGTGTTTTTTTTATCTGTGGAATGTTGTGTCAGGAGCTGCTGATATCTGTTCGCGGCTTATTGTGGCTCCTGAAGGCCGAGTCACTGGAGAACATACACTCGCAGCTCTAAATCCAATCGGCTTTAATCGGACGCTGTGTCTCAAATCGCATTCTCCGTTCTTCCGAGTGCACAAGCGATTTCAGCGTGCACACGGGCACGTGGGACTTAGGAATTGTCACTAGGGGACTAAGAGACGAGGAAAACTAGGGACTGAGGAGCAGGGAAACTAGGAACCTAGGGAGTAAGGGAAATGGGGACTTGGACCTAGGGAACAGTGACCAAGGGAACTAGGTAACAAGAGAGCAAAGTAATTCATGCGCAGACAAGGGGATTACACAGTCTGTTAAGGGAACATGTAGATTAGGAATTGTGACTTCGGAACTAAGGAACGATGATCAAGGGAACTAGGAACGAGGGAACGGTGATGAAGGAGCAACTTTAATTAAAGGCTACGTCTTAATACCTATACTTTTAGTGCACTTTTAATGTCTGGTTAGGGTTCCTATTTCTGCCACTTTGAGGCTCTGTCCCAAATGCAACCTTCTGAGCATTCTAGGGAGCAGTGATCAAGGGATCTGACTTGGCATTTATCTTGTAGAATAATCACAAATTATCTTGCTAGCCACAGGCTAACCATTAGCTGTCATGAATAAGGCAAGTTCATTTTCTCTCGCTGTCATTACATCAGAAGATTCTGTGGCTCTGTGTGTGTGTGTGTGTGTGTGTGTGTGTGTGTGTGTGTGTGGAATGGTAGTGGGCTTGTAGAGGGATTTACGAGCTCTGTGTCTGGAAAAAGCAGGATCTCCCTGATAATCCACTCGTGAGGTCAGAGGTGAAGTAGGCATGAGATTTATTCGCTGTATTCCTGCGCTGATTCCTCAGTGTGCGTATGAGTGTGTATGTATGAGTGTGTGTGTGTGTGTGTGTGTGTGTAACGAGTGTGTGACCTCCCACTCCTGTTTTGACGCAGTGTCTGCAAATATTTGCTGATGGAAACCAGAGCCAGTAAACAATGTCACTGTAACGCAGCCAGAAAAAAAAATCTAATTTACTGCTGGGATGAAATATATGACGGGAAAAGAAAGGTTTTGAAAATACGACAGGAGAGAGAGGGAGAGACTGAGAGAAAGAAAGAGAGAGGGAGAGACCGAGAGAGGGAGGGAGACATAGAGACAGAGGGAGAGAGAGACATAGAGACAGTGGGAGAGAAAGAGAGAGAGAGAGAGAGAGAGAGAGAGAGAGGGAGAGACCGAGAGAGGGAGGGAGACATAGAGACAGAGGGAGAGAGAGACATAGAGACAGTGGGAGAGAAAGAGAGAGAGAGAGAGAGAGAGAGAGAGAGAGAGAGAGAGAGAGAGAGAGAGGGAGAGAGAGAGAGAGGGAGGGGAGAAATAGAGACAGAGGGAGAGAGAGACATAGAGACAGGGGGAGAGAGAGAGAGAGAGAGAGAGAGAGAGAGAGAGAGAGAGGGAGAGACCGAGAGAGGGAGGGAGACATAGAGACAGAGGGAGAGAGAGACATAGAGACAGTGGGAGAGAGAGAGAGAGGAGACCGAGAGAAAGAAAGAGAGGGAGGGAGAGACATAGAGACAGAGGAGAGATAGAGAGAGAGGGAGACGTAGAGACAAAGACAGTGAGAGAGAGAGGGACAGACAGAGAGAGAGAGAGACATGCACACATGCACATAAAACCCCCCCAGCGAGGGAGAGATGGAGAGATGCAGAGAGAGAGGGAGATATGGAGAGAGAGGGACAGAGAGAGATAGAGAGAGAGAGGGAGGGAGAGATGGAGAGACTTTTTTGACTTTACAATCCTTTATTTAACAAAAGGTCACAGAGAGAGAGGGAGAGATGGAGACAGAGACTTTAACTTGAGGGTGAGAGATAAAGGGAGAGAGGGAGAGATGGAGAGCGAGAGAGGGAGAGAGAGAGACAGAGAGAGGGGGAAAGATGGAGACAGAGACTTTAAATTGAGGGTGAGAGATAAAGGGAGAGATGGAGAGCGAGAGACGGAGAGAGAGAGACAGAGAGAGGGGGAAAGATGGAGAGAGAGATGGAGAGATGGAGACAGAAGCTCTGGGGTTTATAGTTTTATACAGATTCACGAGAGACGATGAGGTCACGGTGATGGCCTCAGCTAAACAATACACTGATTTATGAGTGAGTGTGTGTGTGTGTGTGTGTGTGTGTGTTTCCTTTATCACCAATTTGAGGAGAATCCCAAGTCTGTAAACACTCAAAGAAAAAATACTGGTATAGGGTGTAGAATAATAATAATAATTTATTTATATATATACACACACATACACATATATATATATATATATATATATATATATATATATATATATATATATATACACAGTGCCCTCCACTAATATTGGCATCATTACTTATAGCATTGAGATATATATGTAATATTTATATATAGCATTGATATATATGTAATATTTATATATAGCATTGAGATATATATGTAATATTTATATATAGCATTGATATATATGTAATATTTATATATAGCATTGAGATATATGTAATATTTATATATAGCATTGATATATGTAATATTTATATATAGCATTGAGATATATATGTAATATTTATATATAGCATTGAGATATATATGTAATATTTATATATAGCATTGAGATATATATGTAATATTTATATATAGCATTGATATATATGTAATATTTATATATAGCATTGAGATATATGTAATATTTATATATAGTATTATATGTAATATTTTAAGCATTGAGATATATATGTAATATTTATATATAGCATTGAGATATATATGTAATATTTATATATAGCATTGAGATATATGTAATATTTATATATAGCATTGATATATATGTATATTTATATATACATTGAGATATATATGTAATATTTATATATAGCATTGTGGGAAATAGTAAATGCATTGGTATATGTAATTAGATTAAATGTAAATTTATATATAGCATGATATAGTAATATTTATATATGCATTGAGATATATATGAATATTTATATATAGCATTGATATATATGTAATATTTATATATAGCATTGATATATATGTAATATTTATATATAGCATTGATATATATGTAATATTTATATATAGCATTGAGATATATATGTAATATTTATATATAGCATTGAGATATATGTAATATTTATATATAGCATTGATATATATGTAATATTTATATATAGCATTGAGATATATATGTAATATTTATATATAGCATTGATATATATGTAATATTTATATATAGCATTGATATATATGTAATATTTATATATAGCATTGATATATATGTAATATTTATATATAGCATTGATATATATGTAATATTTATATATAGCATTGAGATATATATGTAATATTTATATATAGCATTGAATATATGTAAATTTATATATAGATTGAGATATATATAATATTTATATATAGTTTATATATGTATATTTATATATAGCTTGAGTATGTAATATTTATATATAGCATTGATATATATGTTATTTATATATAGCATTGATATATATGTAATATTTATATATAGCATTGAGATATATATGTAATTTATATATAGCATTGATATATATGTAATATTTATATATAGCATTGATATATATGTAATATTTATATATAGCATTGATATATATGTAATATTTATATATAGCATTGAGATATATATGTAATATTTATATATAGCATTGAGATATATGTAATTTATATATGCATTGAGTATATGTAATATTTTATATAGCATTGTATATATAATATTTTATATGCATTGATATATATGTAATATTTATATATAGCATTGAGATATATATGTAATATTTATATATAGCATTGATATATATGTATATATATATAGCATTGATATATATTATTATATATAGCATTGTATATATTTATTTATATATAGCATTGATATATATGTTTTTTTATACTTGATATATATTATTTTATATAGCATTGTATATATGTTATTATATATGGTTTATGTAATTTATAGCTGAATATATTTTTATAGCTGTTTTTTTTTAAGCTATGTATATTTATATATAGCATTGATATATATATGTAATATTTATATATAGCATTATGTGGCAGATGTGTTCCTGGGCGTGTGAGCAGGTGGGCGTGGCTTCTCACACCACAAAATCTGTCGACATATGCAACGACGCATTAAAACTTTGGGCTCATGTTTCAGCTTCACACACACACACACACACACACACACACACGTACACTTCCCCTTGATCTCAGACTGAGGTTACAGGGAACACGTTGTACGGTGTGTGTCGTGTGTGTTCGTGTTGGTTAAAGCCTCTGAATAATTCAGCAGACCGCTGTGATTAATCGACAGCCGAGTGCGGAGTGGAGGCTAAGTGTAGCTAATGGTGCGCTGAATAATTGAAGACCGGGAGCAGATGGACGCTCTTCACCTCCACCCACAAATCACCGCCGCGTCTACTCGCCCAGTTATTAATCTAACACGCCTTTTCTTTATACCTTCTGTGCTTGACCAGATCTCAGCGCTCGGCTCCTGCCTCGTCGCCAACATCGCTCCGTTAACATTTCTGCTCATCGTATCGACGACGACCGTCCGAAAATACAGCCTTATCTGAGAAATAATAATCCCGAATAATCCCCAAATTCATCCCGACCCACCGTGTTCAAACTTTAGGCCCTGCCCCCTCAACGAGGAAGAAAGTTTTGGAAACAGGTTTGCTAGCAATCTGTAAACAAACAAACAAACAAGCAGTGAAACACTGAAACGGAGGAAAACTTCACAATTCTGTCGTTGATATTAACGTTGCACGTGTTAATGATTTGAATACAGAGATTTAACGTTGGCTTGTAAAAGGTTTTTTGATAAACACACTGCGAGACGCCGGAGTTCTCGGTGTTTGAGAAAGCCGTGTGGATGGTTTCCTGTTGGTTCTGTTGAACGGAGGTCTTGCTGATTTGTAAAGGATAACCGCTTTAAGATGGACCGAGTCGTCCGTAGGTTAACTCGCACAAACTCACGGCAGTTATACAACGTTGAACCGATAGGTCGAGGGTCGCGGTAGCGAGTCGCGTCAGACGTAAATATCTTTTGTAGGATACAAATGTTTCCACGCGTCCTGGATTTTCACGCCCCCGCGACAGATTTACGGGGAAATGAAGACCGGCGATGTCAGAAAATCGTGTTGGGAGTTTTTTTTTTGGGATCGTTGCGGTGAAAAATGCTCGATCGTACTGCGGCTTTTTACCGGAATACCGGAGGCCGTATCTTTTCGTTGCTTGTTAGCGACATTAGCTTGAAGCCAAGATGCTTAAACTGCAGACGCTCGCCGCGTCCTCTGGATCGTCTCCATTTGGCCGAACAGACACTGGGTTTCATTCCTGGCTGAACTCCTGCTTTAAAGCACATCGAATGCAGCGCTGCTTCTGCTTCTGCTTCTGTTTGAAGCCTAGTTTCACTTTATTCTTTGTTCTTTCCTCCTTTTTTTTCTTTTTCTTTTTAATAAAATGAGAACCATCCCCGCTGCGTGAGCCGACTTTAACTCCTCCGTCCCAAGCCGGGTTTTATCTTAAATCTCTGCAGACTCCTTCACCATGGCCTCTTCGTCTAACTGGGGAAAAAATCCTGCAGACTGTGAACGTGATTAAACAGACACACACACACACACACACACACACACACACACACACCACGGCAGGCTCTGTCAGCACTGATAAAGAGGACACGGACCTTTTGGGAAAGGCCAGTGCTCTCTCAAGACCTCAGATAGAGACATACACACACAACTACATATACATATTGATGCAGTTGTTTCTGAATATTCAGGAAACTGAGCTTTAATTACTGTGTGTGTGTGGTTTTATATCGGGTTGAAAATGTAGGGAGAAAAAGAAGAAGAATTTAAAAAGAAAGAAAAAGCAACTCAAAAATTAAAATAAATTTTTTTAAATGTAAAAATAAATCAAATTAAATAGATAAAAAAGAGGGGGGGGATGAAAAGAAAAAGTGAGACGAATAAAGAGATACAACCGGGAAAAAAAAAGAAAGAATAGAAATGTAAAAAATAAATAAATAAAAAGTATTAATAAAAAGATTGAAGAATGAGAGAAGACGAACAGGCGCCCAGAAGACATTGTAATCTGATCTTTTCTACTGTTTTATCATTATTATATGTTTTCAGGAGTGTTGTTGTGGCGTCTAAGAAAGCGGGCGGAGCTCCCGCAGCAGGCCCCGCCCCCTCCTCCTCCTCCATCGTCCCACAATCGACCACTGCATCCTCAGGTGGAACTCCAGTCATCAACGTTGCTGTGGTTTCCGCAGGTGACTCCGCCCAGAGCGGTGCTGTGGAGTCAGGTGTGTGTGTGTGTGTTTGTGTGTGTGTGTTAGTGTGCACACTCAGCTAACATTTCAACATATCTAGTTAAATAGCTCAGGGGTCGTTTCCACGACGACGTTTTTCAACTAAAAGTGGGAAACGTTTTACACGGTCTGTCTTCGTTTCCAGGACGACGGCGTCTGAACACGCAAACTTTTGAAAACAGGAAAAATTTTTGAAAAATTATATATTATTACATTATAATATAACTACATTATTATATTATATTTTTACATTATATTATATATTTTATTATATTACATTATTACATTATATTATATTATTACATTATATTATTATATTATTATATTATATTATTACAGTATAATATATTATTAGCGATGTCTCAGCGTTTATTAAAAGAAAAATCAGAGGAATCTACGCTTCAAGAGCGTTTTCATGATGCCTCATCACAGTGAATCATTTTCCAAATCTATAACTATAACTGGTGCGAGTAACTGGAATTCGGACCCGGACGGTGAGAGTGACAGAATTTGGACCTGGACGGTGCGAGTAACTGGAATTCGGACCCGGACGGTGCGAGTAACAGAATTCGACGGACGGTGCGAGTAACTGGAATTGGACCGGACGGTGCAGTATTAACTGGAACCGGAGGCGGTGAATGGAATCGGACCCGGGTGCGAGTAGTACTTGGCGGACGGCGTGCGAAGTAACTGGAATGACGTGGTAATGGTGGCCGGGTGCGAGTAACTGGATTCGGACCCGGCGGTCGCAGTAACTGGAATCGACCCGGCCGTGCGAGTAACTGGAGACCCGGACGGGCAGTGCAGTAACAGAATCGGACCGGACGGTGCGAGTAACTGGAATCGGACCCGGACGGTGCGAGTAACTGGAATTCGGACCCGGACGGTGCGAGTAACTGGAATTCGGACCCGGACGGTGCGAGTAACTGGCGGACCCGACGGTGCGAGAGTAACTGGAATCGGACCCGACGGTGAGAGTAACTGGAATCGGACCCGGACGGTGAGAGTGGTAGACCGGACGAACCGGACGGTGAAAGGAATTTGGCCGGACGGTGAGAGCGGAACGGACCGACGGTCGCGAGTAACTGGGATTCGGACCCGACGGTGCGAGTAACTGGAGACTGGTTTTGAGGAACGTAAGCGTTATTGTGCATTTTATCCAGAAAAACCGCGGCTCCGCCGTTTGTACTTGTGTTTATTAATAGTGCGGTCTCGTCCGGATCGATACGGCGGACACGCTGACGTGAACGCTTAAGTGACGTCGCCGACTACTGGCCTGGCGTGCGTAATACACGATACGTTTCAGTGGTTTACGGGGATGCGTGTGAACGGGGATCGTCACGTCGACGTCTGTAGGTGAAAGGATTAAAACGTCTCGGGTTTCAGTACGTCATCATCGTGTAAACGTACACGCACCAAAGAGCGCATCTCTTCACTGAGGTTGTATGTGTGCGTGTGTCTGTGTGTACGTGTGTGTCTGTGTGTATGTGTGTGCGTGTACGTGTGTCTGTGTGTATGTGTGTGCGTGTACGTGTGTGTGTGTGTGTGTGTGTGTGTGTGCGCGTGTCCCTGCTGGATAGAGATAAGTTAATTGACTCAGGGCCGTTTGAAGTGGCTACTTCATCTCACAGCAGGCGCACATGTTGAGACTACATTCCACACCTGTGTGTGTGTGTGTGTGTGTGTGTGTGTGTGTGTGTGTGTGTGTGTGGTGAGCTCACTCTCACAACCCGGGCAGCCGAGTTCCAATCTTGCCAAACACACCAGCAACCCACTCACAAGGGACTCTGGGAGATTTATGTGCTCTGGCTCGCTCTCTCTCTCTTTCTCTCTCTCTCTCTCACACACACACACACACACACACACACAAGAGAGTGTTAATTTATAGAGCGATCATTCCAAGCAGGCTAATAGGAAAATAAGAGGTTTTACAAGGCTAATATTACAGGAAAGTAGAGACAGACGGTGAGAGTGAGACCGTGAGTGAGAGAGAAATAAAATCTGTCTATCTTTTGCTGTCTGTTTATCTGTCTGTCCATCCGTCTATTGTAGTTCACTTCAGTCATTCATTTATTTGGATTGTGAAGTAAAATTTGATCCCTTTATTCTCTCATGTGATGATGTGGTGTGTGTGTGTGTGTGTGTGTGTGTGTGTGTGTGTGTTGAATCATATGTTCTCTGTTCATCACAGGAGGAGCAGAAGCCACTTCAAACCTGCCATCTGTTCCCCTCTCACCCACCACCACCCTGAGGTGAGACAGACAGAGAGAGAGAGAGAGAGAGAGTCAGGGAGGATAGAGAGGATGTGAAGTAAGACAGAAAGAGATAGACATGTATTAAAGGAAGAGAGAGAGACAGCAAGAGAGAAATGAAGGGGAGAGAGTGCGAGAGAAAGTTATGGAGATGTGGAGCTTGTGGGGAAATGGGGGGAGATGGGAAGAGAGAAAGGTGAGAGCGAGACGGAGAGAGTGAGTTGTGGAGACAGATAAAGGGAAAATGGGGGAAAAAGAATGAACAAGGGAGATGGGGAAGAAAGAAAAAGACAGAGGAGAGAATGTGGAAGGAGAGAGGACATGATGCAACACAAAGAGATACACACACGCACACACACACGCACACACACACACACACGCACACACACGCACACACACACGCACAGGAAGAAAGAGAACGATAGAGATATGGAGTAAGAGGTGGAAAAGAGAAAGAAAGAAAAACAAAGGCAGAGAAATGTGGAAAAGGAAGAAGAACAGGAGAATAAAAGTGAAGGAGAGAGAGAGATGGAGAGATAGAGAGGTGTCTCTGATCGTATGATTGAAATTGTTTAGTTGTGTGTTTTAATATCACTCTGTATCCTGTTTATAAACCTGTCTGTCTCTCTCTTTCTTTTTCTCTCTCTGTCTCTCTTTTTCTCTCTCTTTGTCTCTCTCTCTCTCTGTCATTCTCTGTCTGTCTGTCTCTCTCTTTCTCCCTGTTTCTCTGTCTGTTGGTCTCTCTGTCTCACTCTCTCTCTGTCTCTCTCTCTGTCTCTCTCTCTCTCTCTGTCTCTCTCTCTATCTGTCTGTCTCTCTCTGTCTGTCTGTCAGTATCTCGGAGCGACTGGAACATGCTCTGGAGAAAGCTGCTCCGTTACTGCGGGAGATTTTCGTGGACTTCGCTCCGTTCCTGTCCCGAACTTTACTAGGGAGCCACGGACAGGAGCTACTCATCGAGGGAACAAGTGAGTATTGACGTGGGCTTGGCTGGTTGTCACGGTAACCAGTAAAAGCTTGATCATTAGCGAGAAACAGAATAGAGTTTGACACGGTTTGGGATGCAGCCATGCAGAGAAGTGCACTTATATCAGTGAAATAATAACCAGTCTGTGTCTCTCTCCATCTGTGTCTCTGTCTCTCTTCTGTGTGTGTGTGTGTGTGTGTGTGTGTGTGTGTGTGTGGGGTGTCTGGTTTTGTGAATCAATAGAACATATGTCCTGTACGTGTAATACAAGGCTGTAGTGTGGATTAGTTTACACACTCACCTCATGTCACTTCATTAAGCTCATCCATACTGCAACATGGCACACTATCACATCTCTTACACACACACACACACACACACACACAACACACACGCACACATACGGCAAGTTTTTATTTCTCCTGCATGTTTTCTCTTGCAGCATTTTTGTAGAAAATAGTCGAATATTAATATAAATACATAGCTGCTAGCAGCGATTCATGGGGTCCAAGCACTATTTAACAAATGGATCCATATGTGCAGCTGCTGCTGCTGCCGCATCACTTTAACTTTTTTTTAACTGCATTAGACATAAACATGTCACCAAAGGACAAAATTTCATCGTGATCACTCGTTCACTGTGGAAGTAATCGGCTTCCCAAAATTCCCATTGGCCGTTCACAACCATGATTACACACTGGAATTTCAGTGAACGCGAGAATTCAGACCTAGCGTGGCCTATGTGTGTCTCAGTCCTTGTGAAGTGGCCCAATTAAGGAGGCGTGGCCTCTGTGTCTCAGTCCCAGTGAAGGAGGGGTGGCCTCCGTGGCTGGTAGTATTAATGAGGGAGGTGTGGCCTCTGTGGCTGTTAGTCCCAATGAAGGAGGCGTGGCCTTGTTGTCTCAGTCCCAATGAAGGAGGCGTGGCCTCTGTCTCATTCCCATTAAAGGAGGTGTGGCCTCTATGTTTCAGTCCAGATGCTGGAGACTTAATTACAGTTACTCTATATGAGCATATTTCTATATAATGTGTAAATTGTCTCTCTCTCTCTCTCTCTCTCTCTCTCTCTCTCTCTCTCAGGTTTGGTGTGTATGAAATCCAGTAGCTCTGTAGTGGAGCTCGTCATGCTGCTATGTTCTCAGGCAAGTCATCTCTCCACTCTTTCATTTTTCATCTCCCAATCTCTCATTACTTTCCATCCTTTTACCCCTCCATCCCTTCATTGATTCCTCCCTCTGTTCCTTAATCTCTTCATCCCTCCAGCCATTTCCCTCTTTGTCCATCCATCACTTAATCCCTTCATCCCTTCGCCCCTGTCTCCACCCCTTCATTTTTCCATTTTTATGAAAACACACACATACACACACACACACACCTTTTATAGTGAAAATTCAGTCATTCACAGTGGGATGGTAGTCAATTCGAAATGAAACACAGATGTTGATTTGGAACACAGCCAGTCTACGTCTGCAAAGACAAGTGTAATTTAACTTGTACTCGATAATCTTAATGCCCAATTTGAAGCACAGCCAAGGTCCGTGAAATCAGAGAAAATCTTTTCTGAATGAAACACTGCCGGTGTCTGAAGAAGAGACGATATGAGCAGTGTGTGAGATAAAGAATTAAATGAAAAGAAAAGGGAAAATAAATAACGCGCGTCTGTGTGCCGTTTTTATTAGCGCCGTATGAGTCGTAGGTTCAGAGGTCATGCACCCTGGAGACCGGGTGTAGCGCTGTGTGAGGTGTATTGAAGGTGGATAATGCAGAATTAATGCCGTTTTGCGATCGATCGCCTCTTTGTGTGCGTGTGTGTTGCCAAGTTTATTTAGGGTCCAGCTCGCAGATCAATGAATATAAATGAAAGGTTGATAGCAGGTGTGTGTGTGTGTGTGTGTGTGGATCAATGTGCTCAGCAGTCCTTCTCTTCTGTGCTATTAGATCCAGTTTCTTTATGGGCTATGTCCTAAATCGTATACAAAGTGGTGCAGCATCGATGATATCTTATTATAATACATATAGAAGTGTTCTGTGTGATTTGGGATGTAGCTACATGTTGTCACGGTAACCGCGAAAGCCACACTGCACGTCTGCTTGCTAAGTAGCATGCACTAAATGTGTAGTGCAGTACTGTGGTGGTTTGAGACGTAGCCCATCTCTCCATGGCTGTGTGCATGTCTCCTCTGTCTGTCAGAAAGATTCCAATAAAGCGCCAGAATTGTCGGAGCCACTCTGCGGCACGAAATCGGATTATTTTTCTCAGCTACGGCTCATGCGGAGGGAAAAGGAGGCGAGAAAATAAATCGCCCTCGTTAAAAATTTAAAGGCGTGATATAATAATAATGACGGGACTTCAAAGCTGAGGACACTGAAGCAAATATGTCATTTATTGTCAATGTATTAGACACTTGAGTAAAAATGGAGCAAAAAACAATCCCAGCGATCTGTGTGTGTGTGTGTGTGTGTGTGTGTGTGTGTATCCATCCTAGTATTCCTTATAGATAGGCAATGCCTTATAAAGAGCATTACAGTATGTTCGTGCGTGTCCACAATGTTAAATGAAACTATCAGTGGACATTGGACTTCTGATTGGAGGCTCATGAGTTCAAATCCCAGCAGCACCAAGGTGTCACTGAGCAATGCCCTTAACCCTCAACTGCTCAGTGTGTTAGAGTACATTACAGTGTGTTAGTGTGTGTTAGAGTACATTACAGTGTGTTAGAGTACATTACAGTGTGTTAGAGTACATTACAGTGTGTTAGAGTACATTACAGTGTGTTAGAGTACATTAGTGTGTTAGTGTGTGTTAGAGTACATTACAGTGTGTTAGAGTACATTACAGTGTGTTAGTGTGTGTTAGAGTACATTACAGTGTGTTAGAGTACATTACAGTGTGTTAGAGTACATTACAGTGTGTTAGAGTACATTACAGTGTGTTAGAGTACATTACAGTGTGTTAGAGTACATTACAGTGTGTTAGTGTGTGTTAGAGTACATTACAGTGTGTTAGAGTACATTACAGTGTGTTAGAGTACATTACAGTGTGTTAGAGTACATTACAGTGTGTTAGTGTGTGTTAGAGTACATTACAGTGTGTTAGAGTACATTACAGTGTGTTAGAGTACATTACAGTGTGTTAGAGTACATTACAGTGTGTTAGAGTACATTACAGTGTGTTAGTGTGTGTTAGAGTACATTACAGTGTGTTAGAGTACATTACAGTGTGTTAGAGTACATTACAGTGTGTTAGAGTACATTACAGTGTGTTAGAGTACATTACAGTGTGTTAGAGTACATTAGTGTGTTAGTGTGTGTTAGAGTACATTACAGTGTGTTAGAGTACATTACAGTGTGTTAGTGTGTGTTAGAGTACATTACAGTGTGTTAGAGTACATTACAGTGTGTTAGAGTACATTACAGTGTGTTAGAGTACATTACAGTGTGTTAGAGTACATTACAGTGTGTTAGAGTACATTACAGTGTGTTAGTGTGTGTTAGAGTACATTACAGTGTGTTAGTGTGTGTTAGAGTACATTACAGTGTGTTAGAGTACATTACAGTGTGTTAGTGTGTGTTAGAGTACATTACAGTGTGTTAGAGTACATTACAGTGTGTTAGAGTACATTACAGTGTGTTAGAGTACATTACAGTGTGTTAGAGTACATTACAGTGTGTTAGTGTGTGTTTAGAGGTACATTACAGTGTGTTAGAGTACATTACAGTGTGTTAGAGTACATTACAGTGTGTTAGAGTACATTACAGTGTGTTAGTGTGTGTATGTACATTACAGTGTGTTAGTGTGTGTTAGAGTACATTACAGTGTGTTAGAGTACATTACAGTGTGTTAGTGTGTGTTAGAGTACATTACAGTGTGTTAGTGTGTGTTAGAGTACATTACAGTGTGTTAGAGTACATTACAGTGTGTTAGTGTGTGTTAGAGTATATTACAGTGTGTTAGTGTGTGTTAGAGTATATTACAGTGTGTTAGAGTACATTACAGTGTGTTAGTGTGTGTTAGAGTACATTACAGTGTGTTAGTGTGTGTTAGAGTACATTACAGTGTGTTAGAGTACATTACAGTGTGTTAGTGTGTGTTAGTACATTACAGTGTGTTAGTGTGTGTTAGAGTACATTACAGTGTGTTAGAGTATATTACAGTGTGTTAGAGTACATTACAGTGTGTTAGTGTGTGTTAGAGTACATTACAGTGTGTTAGTGTGTGTTAGAGTACATTACAGTGTGTTAGTGTGTGTTAGAGTATATTACAGTGTGTTAGAGTACATTACAGTGTGTTAGTGTGTGTTAGAGTACATTACAGTGTGTTAGTGTGTGTTACAGTATATTACAGTGTGTTAGAGTACATTACAGTGTGTTAGAGTACATTACAGTGTGTTAGAGTATATTACAGTGTGTTAGAGTACATTACAGTGTGTTAGTGTGTGTTAGAGTACATTACAGTGTGTTAGTGTGTGTTAGAGTACATTACAGTGTGTTAGTGTGTGTTAGAGTACATTACAGTGTGTTAGAGTACATTACAGTGTGTTAGAGTACATTAGTGTGTTAGAGTACATTACAGTGTGTTAGAGTATATTACAGTGTGTTAGAGTACATTACAGTGTGTTAGTGTGTGTTAGAGTACATTACAGTGTGTTAGTGTGTGTTAGAGTACATTACAGTGTGTTAGTGTGTGTTAGAGTACATTACAGTGTGTTAGAGTACATTACAGTGTGTTAGAGTACATTACAGTGTGTTAGAGTACATTACAGTGTGTTAGAGTACATTACAGTGTGTTAGTGTGTGTTAGAGTACATTACAGTGTGTTAGTGTGTGTTAGAGTACATTACAGTGTGTTAGAGTACATTACAGTGTGTTAGAGTACATTACAGTGTGTTAGTGTGTGTTAGAGTACATTACAGTGTGTTAGTGTGTGTTAGAGTATATTACAGTGTGTTAGAGTACATTACAGTGTGTTAGTGTGTGTTAGAGTACATTACAGTGTGTTAGAGTACATTACAGTGTGTTAGAGTACATTACAGTGTGTTAGAGTACATTACAGTGTGTTAGAGTACATTACAGTGTGTTAGAGTACATTACAGTGTGTTAGAGTACATTACAGTGTGTTAGTGTACATTACAGTGTGTTAGTGTACATTACAGTGTGTTAGAGTACATTACAGTGTGTTAGAGTACATTACAGTGTGTTAGAGTACATTACAGTGTGTTAGTGTGTGTTAGAGTATATTACAGTGTGTTAGAGTACATTACAGTGTGTTAGTGTGTGTTAGAGTACATTACAGTGTGTTAGTGTGTGTTAGAGTACATTACAGTGTGTTAGTGTGTGTTAGAGTACATTACAGTGTGTTAGTGTGTGTTAGAGTATATTACAGTGTGTTAGAGTACATTACAGTGTGTTAGTGTGTGTTAGAGTACATTACAGTGTGTTAGAGTACATTACAGTGTGTTAGTGTGTGTTAGAGTACATTACAGTGTGTTAGTGTGTGTTAGAGTACATTACAGTGTGTTAGAGTACATTACAGTGTGTTAGTGTGTGTTAGAGTACATTACAGTGTGTTAGAGTACATTACAGTGTGTTAGTGTGTGTTAGAGTACATTACAGTGTGTTAGAGTACATTACAGTGTGTTAGAGTACATTACAGTGTGTTAGAGTACATTACAGTGTGTTAGTGTGTGTTAGAGTACATTACAGTGTGTTAGAGTACATTACAGTGTGTTAGAGTACATTACAGTGTGTTAGTGTGTGTTAGAGTACATTAAAGTGTGTTAGAGTACATTACAGTGTGTTAGAATACTGCCAGTTAAAGTAAGGCTGAATTGTTCACACACACACACACACAGTGTAAATCTCCTGATCAATACCTGAGCAGCTCATTTTAAAGCCATAAACCACAAAAAATTCATCTAAATCGATCTTTAATTGTAAATAAAGCAATCGCGTAAATCCAGGCGCCATTAAAGCACCGTTAAACACCCGCTCCTCAAAGCCGAGTTGAAAACCTACACACACATCTGTCCAACCCGGCGTGATTAAAAAGCCCTGAGCGACCATGACCTCTCACCTTCTGACCCCAAACCTACTCTGTCATGTTGAGAGGAAATTAATTAGAAATTTTCACCGATGGTATCACATCTCCCATCTCCACACAGCAGGGGAGCAAAAATAATCTATCATAAAAAGTCCTGTGGCGCTCTGATCACTTCCTGTTCAGATCACAAGCACTTCCTGTACATCTCATGATCTACACCACCAATCTTGAGCTCGTGTACAGAAGGAATAAAAACAAGGATGAATGAAGGAAGGATTCCGAAAATAAAAAGAAAGAAAGAAAGAAATCAAAAGAAAAGAAGGATGGATGAAAAGAAAGTGTAGATATAACGAGTGTGTAGTTATAATGGGTGTGTGTTAGGATTGTAACGAGTATGTAGTTATGAGTGTGTAGTTATGAGTGTGTAGTTATGAGTGTGTAGTTATGAGTGTGTAGTTATGAGTGTGTAGTTATGAGTGTGTAGTTATGAGTGTGTAGTTTTGAGTGTGTAGTTTTGAGTGTGTAGTTATAACGAGTGTGTGTTAGGATTGTAACGAGTGTGTAGTTATAATGAGTGTGTAGTTATAACGAGTGTGTAGTTATAATGAGTGTGTGTTAGGATTGTAATGAGTGTGTAGTTATAATGAGTGTGTGTTAGGATTGTAATGAGTGTGTGTTAGGATTGTGACGAGTGTGTAGTTATAATGAGTGTGTGTTAGGATTGTAACGAGTGTGTAGTTATAACGAGTGTGTAGGTATAATGAGTGTGTGTTAGGATTGTAACGAGTGTGTAGTTATAATGTGTGTTAGGATTGTAACGAGTGTGTAGTTATAATGTGTGTGTTAGAACCGTAACGAGTGTGTAGTTATAATGAGTGTGTGTTAGGATTGTAACGAGTGTGTAGTTATAACGAGTGTGTGTTAGGATTGTAACGAGTGTGTAGTTATAATGAGTGTGTGTTAGGATTGTAACGAGTGTGTAGTTATAATGAGTGTGTGCTAGGATTGTAACGAGTGTGTAGTTATAATGAGTGTGTGCTAGGATTGTAACGAGTGTGTAGTTATAATGAGTGTGTGTTAGAACCGTAACGAGTGTGTAGTTATAATGAGTGTGTGCTAGGATTGTAACGAGTGTGTAGTTATAATGAGTGTGTGTTAGAACTGTAACGAGTGTGTAGTTATAACGAGTGTGTAGTTATAATGAGTGTGTGTTAGGATTGTGACGAGTGTGTAGTTATAACGAGTGTGTGTTAGAACCGTAACGAGTGTGTAGTTATAATGAGTGTGTAGTTATAACGAGTGTGTAGTTATAACGAGTGTGTGTTAGAACCGTAACGAGTGTGTAGTTATAACGAGTGTGTGTTAGGATTGTGACGAGTGTGTAGTTATAACGAGTGTGTGTTAGAACCGTAACGAGTGTGTAGTTATAATGAGTGTGTAGTTATAATGAGTGTGTAGTTATAACGAGTGTGTGTTAGAACCGTAACGAGTGTGTAGTTATAATGAGTGTGTGTTAGGATTGTAACAAGTGTGTAGTTATAACGAGTGTGTGTTAGAACTGTAACGAGTGTGTAGTTATAATGAGTGTGTGTTAGGATTGTAACGAGTGTGTAGTTATAATGAGTGTGTGTTAGGATTGTAACGAGTGTGTAGTTATAACGAGTGTGTAGTTATAACGAGTGTGTAGTTATAATGAGTGTGTGTTAGGATTGTAACGAGTGTGTAGTTATAACGAGTGTGTAGTTATAACGAGTGTGTAGTTATAACGAGTGTGTGTTAGAACTGTAACGAGTGTGTAGTTATAACGAGTGTGTGTTAGGATTGTGACGAGTGTGTAGTTATAACGAGTGTGTGTTAGAACCGTAATGAGTGTGTAGTTATAATAGGTCTGTAGTTATAACGAGTGTGTAGTTATAACGAGTGTTAGGATTGTAACAGGTGTGTAGTTATACGAGTGTGTAGTTATAACGAGTGTGTGTTAAGATTGTAACGAGTGTGTAATTATAACGAGTATTTTTAGTTATAATGAGTGTGTTAGAACCGTAATGAGTGTGTAGTTATAATTAGTGTGTTAGAACTGTAACGATTATATGTGGTTATAATGAGTGTGTAGTTATAATGAGTGTGTGTTAGGATTGTAACGAGTGTGTAGTTATAATGAGTGTGTGTTAGGATTGTAACGAGTGTGTAGTTATAACGAGTGTGTAGTTATAATGAGTGTGTGTTAGGATTGTAACGAGTGTGTAGTTATAACGAGTGTGTAGTTATAATGAGTGTGTGTTAGAACCGTAATGAGTGTGTAGTTATAATGAGTGTGTGTTAGAACTGTAACGAGTGTGTAGTTATAATGAGTGTGTAGTTATAATGAGTGTGTGTTAGGATTGTAACGAGTGTGTAGTTATAATGAGTGTGTAGTTATAATGAGTGTGTGTTAGGATTGTAACGAGTGTGTAGTTATAACGAGTGTGTAGTTATAATGAGTGTGTGTTAGGATTGTATCGAGTGTGTAATTATAAACAGTGTGTGTAGTTATAATGAGTGTGTGTGTTAGAACCGTAATGGTGTGTAGTTATAATGAGTGTGTGTGAGGATTGTAACGAGTGTGTAGTTATAATGAGTGTGTGTTAGGATTGTAACGAGTGTGTAGTTATAACGATTGTGTAGTTATAATGAGTGTGTGTTAGGATTGTACTGAGTGTGTAGTTATAATGAGTGTGTTAGGATTTGTAGGTGTGTAGTTATAACGAGTGTGTAGTTATAATGAGTGTGTGTTAGGATTGTAACGAGTGTGTAGTTATAACGAGTGTGTAGTTATAATGAGTGTGTGTTAGGATTGTAACGAGTGTGTAGTTATAATGAGTGTGTGTTAGGATTGTAACGAGTGTGTAGTTATAATGAGTGTGTGTTAGGATTGTAACGAGTGTGTAGTTATAATGAGTGTGTGTTAGGATTGTAACGAGTGTGTAGTTATAATGAGTGTGTGTTAGGATTGTAACGAGTGTGTAGTTATAACGAGTGTGTAGTTATAACGAGTGTGTGTTAGGATTGTAACGAGTGTGTAGGTATAATGAGTGTGTATGAGGATTGTAATGAGTGTGTAGTTGTAATTATTGTGTAGTGTAAGTGAAGCTGCTGATTGGTCAGCTGCTGTAAAGGTAATCATGACATCATCAGCTGGCAGTTAGATTTTTAAAAATGTAAATTTTCATCAATGGACTTCAGAGAAGAAGTATCACACTTGTTTTGTGTTTCTCACTCACCGTGTGTGTGTAACTCTGACTATTGTTATGGAGTAATCATTGACTCTGTGTGCATCAGATAAAAGCAGGATCAGTAGTGCAGGTGTGTGTGTGTGTGTGTGTGTGTGTGTCTATATATATATATCACTGTTATTATCCAGTGCTGTGTCAGCTCATCTGTTCTTTACTCCATCCATCTCTTCACTCATCTTCTAAACGACAGGAGAGGAGGAGTAAAGAAGAGGAGAGAATGGAAAAAAGAAGCTCACGCACAAAAAAAATCACATGACCGAATGTGTTCGTAATTTAAGTGTAAAACTGAAAAACTTTCATGTAAAAGCATAGAATTTCTGATAATGAAAACATTTAGTTTCCCTAAATTGATGGATTTTTTTCACCTACACTTTAGGAATAATTCATTGGAATAAATAAAAATAGGATTGTATGTTCTCTTAATAACTAGATTGTACTCAGAATTTGACTACTTCCAAGTCGGGGTTGTGTCTCAGGACTGCTCACAGAAAATGATCCATCGTTTGAGAGGAATCATTAAAAAATCACATTTTAAGTGGTGGGCGGGGTTTAAATTGCTATCAATTAACTTCCTGCTTATGATATAAGCTTTCCTGTTCTTATCTAATAACTGATTCTGATTGTAGAAATATGTATTTCAGTAGAAATGATCAACTAAATTCACATCATTCTGTATTTAAAAACAAAACAAAACACCAAACAAACCAAGATTTGTAGGCGGGGCTTTGTGGGCTCAAGTTGTAATAGCACAAAATAATGTTTGATTCATTATTTGAGATTATTTAAATATATTTGGCTTACGTTTATCTTCAAAACTTGCCTGGGGTTTTTTGGGAGCAGCTAGCTTCCTTGCTAATCATATTCATGATTTGATATATTTGATTTTGTTTTTGGACCGTATTAGGTTAAAAAGCTTTCACAGAGAGGAGAGGGAGAGAGAGAGAGAGAGAGAGAGAGAGAGAGTTTAACCTGTTAAACAGAAGGACTCTGGCCCTCGGCGCTTGCCATTCCTTAACCTTTAACATTCGACCTTCGACCTGGAAGGAAAGCGAGAGAGTTTAACCCCCTTCACCGAGTCGGAGAACAAGGGATCGATACTTAAGGAGAGAGCGCTCGGGAGGGAAAACGAGGGGAAAAATCGATCAGAAGGCCTCGTTCAAGTCGAGCATTAGATTTCTCTGCATCATCACTCTTCACTAATAACACCAGTAAGGTGTGCTCTGATTGGCTGAGAGCGGAGTAAGGGAGTTGATATTAAGTGTGTTCGAGTGTTTTACACATTTTACCATCTGATGCTGAAGAAATGAAGGACATTTAGACAGATTTCAGTTTTCTGAAGGATTTCTTACATAAACGCATGGATTGTAATTTTACCCTTTTATGGTAATTGCAACAGTGACTACGTTTACCCTCTAATTACTGACCTTATTCTGAATCAGACAATATTCTGATTAAGGTGTTTACATGAGTCGCTTTTCAGATATGCCTTTCATGTTCCCGTTTTACACGTTACAGATCGTAGATCGATTAACGGCACACGTCCATTTTAACGGCACAAATTTACTTCCATATAAATATGAATTATATTTACACACCAGTTGTTTGGTCTTATCTCGACGTTAACCAATTACGATTGTTGCATTGATGATTTTGTTTAATTGTTGTCTGGTACTTCGATGTATCGATCCAAATCATTGGATTGTTCCACCCCTAATCGCGTCGAACTTCTAACCCAAGCTCTACTAGTTAACCAAGTTAACATAGTGGAGCTTCCTTAACATCCCTCCTTCATAGGCTCCCTAGCTCCGCACCTCCCTACTTCTAAATCTCCCCCAGTCTCTTATTCCTGAGGTAAAATATTCCTACACCTTATGGAGTTCTATATCAGTAAGCAGTTTAGCGAGCACTCGGATGACACTCGAGTGTGAATATGTGTGTAAGAGTGATGGTGTGATTATAATAACCGCTCCCCTACTTCCTGTTTCACTCTGTGTTTAGCCTTTGGTGTGGTGATTACAGCACCTCCTCTTTAATTAGCGCTGATAGAGAAACGCGTAATTACGCCAAATCTAAAACCACCCCTGACACAGTGCAGAACCCGCCGAGACGTTCGGCTAATCTGGATAAAAAATAAACACGTCAGCAGCGAGGTAACGAGCCATCAGTCATCATCAGCGCTGTTTATTTGTTTTGGGCCGACCAGGGGAACGAAACCCGAAATTATCGTGATGAAAAGGAGGAAATAAGAGTGATTTATAAAGCAGATGGAACTACCGTTCAGCTTTGATCACAGAGAGAGAGAGAGAGAGAGAGAGAGAGAGAGAAAAAAGAGAAAAGAGAAAGTGAAAGAGACTGATAGAGAAGGAGAGATTGAAAAGTGAAGGAAAGAGAAACAGACAGCTTTGAGAAAATATACAAAGCGAAAGCTGGAAAAGGAAATGTGGCACCTCGACTTAGCGCCATTATAATATAAATAATATTATATACAAGGTAATAATATATAACAATGTAATATATACCAATGTATAAATAACAATGTTATATATATATATATATATATATACACACGAGCAATAAAAAATTTGAACGCTGGAAAAATACTGGCTGACTTGTAAAAGTGTGTGAGATTTACAAAGTGTTTAATTATTTAGATTCTGAAGTGTAGATGTTCAGCGATAATTGATCGGACCCACCGGTCATTTCAGCAACTTTAATGAAGTTATAATTTATACATTTAATAATAACATGGAAATGATCGTATATAGTATTTATGTAACATTACTACTGCTACCGATTATAATAACATTAATAACTAATCATTTTACAATGCTACCACTACTAATAACTACATTTAAAAATACGGCTACTACTCTAATAATAATATTAAATATCATTTTACAATACTACTATTTTTAATTATTATTATTATTAATGATAATAAGGATAATAATTTTACAATACTATGACTACTACTACTATTATTATTATTATTATTATTATTAATAATAATAATAATAATAACAATATATGTACACTGTTGGTTTAATGTATAATGTTTAGAATATAAAAAAATAATAATAATTATATCATCTTTTCAGCAGTCTTGCAGCATTTGTCTTGCTTGATTCTGATTGGTTACCCAGCAGCCCCTTACAACCAACCAGTGGCTTTTCTCTTAAATGATGTTAAGTCTTATATCTTGTGCCATATGACATATAAGGACCATCTGAAAATATAGATCATGTGACCGGTCATGTGACTAGTCAGACACGCCACATGCACGTGTGTGATTGTGTAAGTCCTAATCTAAACCATCTTTACTCACTGTGTGTGTGTGTGTGTGTGTGTGGCTTCTACATGCCCGACTCTTGTTCGCAGATCTTATCTAGTGTAAAGAAAACACGGACCTCATGCACACGCTAAACGCACTACACACACACACATTCCTGTTACATGATGACATCACAACGTGCTGTAGTACATTATCATCACATTCAGAGTATTAGAATGGTTCAAGTTATTTAAACGTAGATCTGTTTTCTCTGTAAGGGAAATCTATAATGGTAAGAGAGAGAGATTTGAGTCGAACAGGATTATCTCTGCTATGACTTTGAGTTTTCCAGCGTATTTCGTATTTGAAAAACGCATTTTTTTTTTTTTGCCATTAGTCGGTTTGTAAAAGGATTATCTGTGTGAAATATCGTTTTATTCTATTTTCCAGTTAATAAGGCGCAATGATCTGTGAACGTTTTTGAAAATTTTGGCCCTGGTGGGGTTGAGGTGGGCGCGAGGCCTCCAAAAACCTGGGCGTAAAAAGTTTGAACGTGCGCTCTACATCTCTAAAATGGCCGCCGCGTCGTGCTCGTGGAGTACCAGCGCTGCTCGGGTCTTTTCTATCGGCCTCCCGCTGTGCCGATCTCCGCGTGCCGTGGATGGTGCTCTTCGTCCCTGACCCGGTGAACTCGCGTGACACCGAAGCTGTTCTCTGTAGAACGTTCTAGAACGTGACGCTGGTTTAACGCTCTCAACAGTCGCTCGCTTTGTTTCCTTTTAAAAGCGACCTGCGCACAGTCGTGTGTTTAAAGTCTGTGAGGTTCTGTGAGAGCCGGTTGTTCCGTAGCGCTCTTCTCCGTAGGGTACTCTGGGAGTGCGTTAAAGTTTTAGTGCACTTCCTGTATGGACGCGAAGAGCCCCCTGTCCACACATAGCTCACTCCGCAGGGCGCCGGGCGAGTTAAGAGCCTCTCAGCGTGACTGCACTTTTACTGACTTTACTGTTAAATACGCCGAGGAGCGAGAGCCGAGTGCACTCGCGTTATTTCCTCCTCTTCATTACTCGTCATATATCTGGATATGTACATGTTTATTTATATACACTTCCAGCTGTATTATATTACGTACGCACGTTTGTATTTCTTCTGCTTATCCGTGTATCTGTACGTGTCGGTCAGGTCTGACCTTCTGTTTAAAGTCTAGTGTTTTTACAATGACGTCACGGCATCTGACCAATCAGCTCGCGATCTGTGGACCTACACACTCGGTACAATCCTAACACGCAGTCATTATAGTGACGCAGCCTGTGTCTTTCTTTCAAACCTCCGAGACGCAGTTCTGTCGAAGACGGCGAGGGAAAACACTGGGCACCGCGTGAGCCTCGAGTACCTGTTTTTCTTCCCAGCATGCCTCAGTTTTGTCAGAGTCATGAGAGAGAGAGAGAGAGAGAGATGCTAGCTCATATGTAGCTCCATATTAAGCGTCTTCTAAAACTGAACTGTGCATGATTTTCTTCTATTTATCTCTCCATCCTTCTATTAACATCCCTCCATCCATTTATCTCTCCATCCTTCTATTAGCATCCCTCCATCCATTTATCTCTCCATCCTTCTATTAGCATCCCTCCATCCATTTATCTCTCCATCCTTCTATTAACATCCCTCCATCCATTTATCTCTCCATCCTTCTATTAGGATCCCTCCATCCATTTATCTCTCCATCCTTCTATTAACATCCCTCCATCCATTTATCTCTCCATCCTTCTATTAGCATCCCTCCATCCATTTATCTCTCCATCCTTCTATTAACATCCCTCCATCCATTTATCTCTCCATCCTTCTATTAACATCCCTCCATCCATTTATCTCTCCATCCTTCTATTAACATCCCTCCATCCATTTATCTCTCCATCCTTCTATTAACATCCCTCCATCCATTTATCTCTCCATCCTTCTATTAACATCCCTCCATCCATTTATCTCTCCATCCTTCTATTAGCATCCCTCCATCCATTTATCTCTCCATCCTTCTATTAGGATCCCTCCATCCATTTATCTCCATCCTTCTATTAGGATCCCTCCATCCATTTATCTCTCCATCCTTCTATTAGCATCCCTCCATCCATTTATCTCTCCATCCTTCTATTAACATCCCTCCATCCATTTATCTCTCCATCCTTCTATTAACATCCCTCCATCCATTTATCTCTCCATCCTTCTATTAGCATCCCTCCATCCATTTATCTCTCCATCCTTCTATTAGCATCCCTCCATCCATTTATCTCTCCATCCTTCTATTAACATCCCTCCATCCATTTATCTCTCCATCCTTCTATTAACATCCCTCCATCCATTTATCTCTCCATCCTTCTATTAGCATCCCTCCATCCATTTATCTCTCCATCCTTCTATTAACATCCCTCCATCCATTTATCTCTCCATCCTTCTATTAGCATCCCTCCATCCATTTATCTCTCCATCCTTCTATTAACATCCCTCCATCCATTTATCTCCATCTCAACATCCCCATCTTTCTTTTATTTTCCTTCTATTAACATCCCTCCATCCTTTATCTCTCATCCTCTATTAACATCCCTCCATTTTCTCCATCCTTCTATTAACATCCCTCCATCCATTTATCTCTCCATCCTTCTATTAACATCCCTCCATCCATTTATCTCTCCATCCTTCTATTAACATCCCTCCATCCATTTATCTCTCCATCCTTCTATTAGCATCCCTCCATCCATTTATCTCTCCATCCTTCTATTAGCATCCCTCCATCCATTTATCTCTCCATCTTCTATTAACATCCCTCCATCCATTTATCTCTCCATCCTTCTATTAACATCCCTCCATCCATTTATCTCCATCCTTCTATTAGCATCCCTCCATCCATTTCTCCATCCTTCTATTAGCATCCCTCCATCCATTTATCTCCCATCCTTCTATTAACATCCCTCCATCCATTTATCTCTCCATCCTTCTATTAACATCCCTCTATCCATTTATCTCTCCATCCTTCTATTAGCATCCCTCCATCCATTTATCTCTCCATCCTTCTATTAACATCCCTCCATCCATTTATCTCTCCATCCTTCTATTAGCATCCCTCCATCCATTTATCTCTCCATCCTTCTATTAACATCCCTCCATCCATTTATCTCTCCATCCTTCTATTAGCATCCCTCCATCCATATTCTCTCTTTCCTGGCCATAATCCCTACAGTTTCTTTTTCTTTTTTTTTCTCTTCTTCTTTTTTTTTTTTGTTCTTTATTCTTCTCTCCCGTTTGTCTTCTCTTCTGGAAGAATAGCTTTCTTTATTGTTCCTTTCTTTTCTTTTTGATTGTTTCTTTCCCTCTGCCCGTAGCTGTTGAAGATAAAACAGGAAAATGTTTCATCCTTAAAAATCGATCGTGATTTCCGCTCCTCTTCTGTTCTAGTTGCCGGGGTTGAAAGGTCGCGGTCAGAGTTCAGAGGTCGTAAATGGCGGCGTGTATCGTCTCATCGGGTCAGGATGCTATAAAACCGTATCGCGCTTCTGCAGAACAAATGTTCATAATCCAGTGAAGTGCTGAGAGATCAGTCAAATGGGCTTGATCAGGATGGGGGTGTGTCTCTCTGTAATTAAAGAACACAGAATGATGGCGATGTGTCGTAGAGCAGTGAGACCGAGAGAGTCAGAGTTCAGATGCGTCTGATCTCTTCTCTGTTCGCTTTATGCATTAGTTGCTATCATTTGGGTTAGCTGTAATCTAGTATTAACCTTTCAGCTAGCTTCTAACTGCGTTAGCTAATATTCGAATTATCTGCTATTCCTGTGCCCGTTGCTGAGCGCGCGTGTGTGTGTGTGTGTGTGTGTGTGTGTGTGTATGCACATGGGTGTGTAATCTTCGTGTTCTGTTTCTGTTTACAGGAATGGCAGAACTCCATCCAGAAGAATGCAGGTTTAGCCTTCATCGAGCTCGTCAACGAGGGAAGGTAAATAAATAAAAGCCTGACTCTCTAAGTGTTAAAGAATTGTTTTCATCAGTAATTAATCTTCATCTTTACATGAGGGTAGGTAACCATCTAATCTTAACCTGTAAAGTGAGGACAAGTAAATGTCTAATCCTAACATGTAAAGAAAGGACAGGTGACTGTCCAATCCTAACATGTAAAGAGAGGACAGATGACTGTCTAATCCTAACCTGTAAAGTGAGGAAAGGTGACTGTCTAATCCTAACCTGTAAAGTGAGGAAAGGTGACTGTCTAATCCTAACCTGTAAAGTGAGGAAAGGTGACTGTCTAATCCTAACCTGTAAAGTGAGGACAGATGACTGTCTAATCCTAACCTGTAAAGTGAGGACAGATGACTGTCTAATCCTAACCTGTAAAGTGAGGAAAGGTGACTGTCTAATCCTAACCTGTAAAGTGAGGACAGATGACTGTCTAATCCTAACCTGTAAAGTGAGGAAAGGTGACTGTCTAATCCTAACCTGTAAAGTGAGGAAAGGTGACTGTCTAATCCTAACCTGTAAAGTGAGGACAGATGACTGTCTAATCCTAACCTGTAAAGTGAGGAAAGGTGACTGTCTAATCCTAACCTGTAAAGTGAGGACAGGTGACTGTCTAATCCTAACTTGTAAAGTGAGGACAGTTTCCAATCCAATCTGTACCCGTCCCCTGATTCTTGCTTGTATATTTTGTGTAAATACAGAAGGTAATTAAATGAACGTTAATTAGTTAGTATATTGTCATTAAATCTCCACCACCTTGTTATCTTGGGCAGCTAAAATATTTGATCTTCACTCGGTAACTAATCTGATCCGTAATCTCTAGCTGTCCAGTGGGGACCGAAAATGTCCAACTTTTAACCTGAAAACGATGGAAGACAACGGTGTTAATTGTCTGTAAATAAAATAACAATCAAATATTCACCTGATTACGAAGGGCAGGTAGTAATAGATACAACACCACACCTGGTTACCTAGGCCGGGTAAATACTCGATCTCGACGTGTTCAATCTAATCTGTACCGGTTTCTACTTGCAAACAGAATTAGAAGTCCGATCTTGTCCTTATCGGCGAAGACGGATATTATTATAATGAAACCTTCACGTCGTTAACGACGTTACCTCGTGTTCTTATCTGTCCCTTAACTACGTTCGTCACCTTTTCATTATCTGCTGCTGTTCTTGCTCACGGCGCTCGCTCGCTCGCTCGGATCGAAAATTGAATCAATGCCTCGCTGAAAGACCTTCGAAAAAGGTGACCCTGAGGTCACGATGACCCTGGGGTCACCACCTCTGAGGTCGTGTCAGTACGTCCGTTACCGACGAGCTTGGGTTCTTTGTAGCATGTGACGCTGATACGAATAGATATTTGACTCCTTTTTTTTTTCTCCTTTGGAGAGGAAGTGCGTGTCTGCGCTGCTGAGAGTTCTCCGGAATCTCACCGGGATGAAAGGAGTCATCATCAGTTTCAGGGCTCTTAGATCTCCCTGTGAGACTTCAAGAGAGGCTTGTGATATCAGTGCCAGCGATGCTAATTCATGCTAATGAGTGCCTTTTCTCGTGGACGAAACGAAGCGGTGTAAATGCTAATGAACGTCAGGCTGTCTCCGAGTTGAAAGTAAAGATGGCGAACCGTGATAATTGAATCAGAAATATTTATAAAGTCAGCGTTGCACTTTATTGCGCATTCAAATGCGATCGCGCTGCTTTAAAGCGTTCTTATCAAAACAGGAAACTGTAAGCAGATACCGACGAGTGGAGTATTGGATCTGGCGTTTATCAGACGCTCGTTACGTCTGAGTATTGAATGTCTGTCGGTGTGTGCAGCGCTAATCCAGATGTTGGTGTCGTGCGAGAGGCTTGATTTGCGGAGTAGGGGTCGGTAACACTATCCCGCTCTCGCTGAGAGATTACTGGAAGAGAAGAAAAGACCGAGGGCAAAACGTCAAGTAGGAAGTGAATCTCAGAACTGAGTAGTTTCTGACCCCATGTTCGATTTTTATTTATCTATTTTTTTTTTTAGATTTGATATCAATACAGCTGTAATGTTTAGTGTTTAAGGTAAATGACTTTGAGGGGAAACAGTGGGAGTCCCAGTGTGACTGAATGCCTATGGTGTTTCTGTGGGCGTGGTTACGGGCGTGGTTTTGGACAGGGCGTTGTCAACCCTCTCAGACATTCTTTCAGGAAGTAAATCGGTCACTGTTTGCTAGTGTGTCCTTTATTTTATTTAAGACCATATCAAAGCGTACTGCAAGGTTCTAACTAGAGGAATTCTTGAATTGTGAATACTGCATGTAATCCAAAGCTAATAATAAAGGAACTTATGTAAATCGCACAGTCCTCGTGGATGAGTCTGTCTATTAGGCGGCCATCTTGGACACGGTGACGTCCTGCACCAGGTGGACAGTTGTGCGTATTCGCGAACAAAAATCAATACAAACAGTGTGCTAATTTTTTATATACGTATGTTCCTATCTGTATTCGACAGACATTTAGCTTACAATGTTCGTCTCAGCTCTAGAATGTCTAGTTCTAGAATGTTCCAGTCATCACTGTGTCACCTTCAGGGTTCTAGGATGTAGCCTTTAGAATTTTCGAACTCTGAGAGCTGTCTTGTAATGTTGGAACATTCTAGAACAGCTAAGACTCGTACTATATACAGCACACCTTGTTCTTAGTAGTGTAGTGTTAATATTGTTGTAGTGTGCACTACATAGTGTGAGTTCCAGCTGTTCTAGAATGTTCCAGTCATTACAGTGTCACCTTCAGGGTTCCAGGATGTAGCCTTTAGAATTTTAGAACTCTGAGAGCTGTCTTGTAATGTTGGAACATTCTAGAACAGCCGAGACTCTCATTATGCAGCACACTATTTAAAGTAGACAGTGTTAATACTACTCAAACACAATATGCGCTACATAGAGTGAGTCTCAGCTGTTCTAGAACGTTCCGGTCAACGCGATGTCACCGTCAGAATTT
>CM022778.1:3676371-3688871 GCA_012411365.1 Ameiurus melas | reverse complement strand
AGAGAGAGAGGCATATAGAGAAACAGAGTGAGAGACAGACAGAAACAGAGAGAGAGACATATAGAGAAACGGAGAGAGAGACAGAAACGGAGAGAGAGACAGAAACAGAGAGAAAGACATATAGAGAAACGGAGAGAGAGACATATAGAGAAACGGAGAGAGAGACAGAAACAGAGAGAGAGACATATAGAGAAACAGTTAAACAGTATATATGGACATTTTTACTTGAGTTCAATCTCTAACTCTACTCAGTGCTCATGCTCGGGCATTGCTTCTCTTTGTATTACAAATTCTCTCTCTCTCTCTCTCTCTCTCTCTCTCTCTCTCTCAGCGACACGCTCATTTTTCTCTCTCCGTCCTCTCCTCCATTTGTCTCTCTGTCGCCCCAAAAGGACGCGTTTAATTCCCGATTCTCTTGACCTTGAAGTCGTCGTCTCGATGATGGAAGAGGAGGAGGAAGACGAAGAGTCTGCCACACGTTCATTGTGAGCAGTCCATTAGAGAAAGCACGATGAACGAGGGATGCGGTGAGGGAGTGGGGCGGGAGGAAGAGGGACACAAGAAGCGATAGTTTTTTGTGATAAGTTGTTTCGACTGCGTTAACCTTGATGGCCACTGTGACCGTCAAGGGCACAACACCCTCTCCGTCTCTCTCGCCATCCCTCTGTCTCTCTCTCTCTCTCTCTCTCGCTCTCTTTCCCCGCCTGCACGTGTTCATCCCGCGCTCGTCTTCCTGTTGTCCACGAGGGCGAATCGATGCCGAGGTCGACAGGAACATCGTTCCAGAATTGAAGCGTCTGTCAGGCGACGGCGTTTCCTGACTTTTGTTCGCTGTCGTACTTTTAAAGCATCATTTTTTCCCCCCTCTTCTGTCAATCGTCCGTCGTTCCCTCTCTCCCTCTCTCTCTCTCTCACCTCCTTTTTGTTTTTTTGCTGTGTGTGTGTGTGTGTGTGTGTGTGAATTTCCACACCAGAGGCCTTTCCTTTTACTTCAAGAAGCATTTCACATTTGTCCGTTCTAACATTCACCTTAAAAATATACACATTTATGCCAAGCCCCGCCCAATTCCTCACCAAAAAAAAAAAGATCGTTTCTATGGTTACCGCTCAATTACCTGGACCTACCACATCATCTAAGGACCGGAGGTAGGTTTTTAGAGAAGTACGCTGGTGGATATGGGGGCGTTTTTGTCTGGTTATTAGTTATGCTTTAGTTATTCACTCTGAAGCGTTGGCGATTTTTCGGATGATGTCATCGGCGTGGTGTTTTTTTTTTTTAATGCCGTTTGAAGGTTTTCTGTGTGCGGTTCTGTCGGAGGAAACAGTCGAGGATAATTACGCTGTCTCATGCCATTACACTCGTCTGTGACGTCCCGCTTTTTTCTTCTCGCGCCGTTCGTGCGAGCGCGCTCTGTTCGGACGGGACAGACGCGCCCTCGGAGATTGTAGAAGATGTAACGTGTCCTTATCCGTCGGTTATAAGATCACGGGGGGGCGGGGCCTTGTTTGTTTAGCTGTTAGGAAGTTGTTGTATGATGGGCTGCGAGTGAGTGGTGTGTGATGTCATCACCGCTCGTTGTGTGTGTGTGTGTGTGTGTGTGTGTGTGTGTGTGTGTGTGTTTAGCTGGAAGTCGTTGAAGCTCGTTAAACCGTGCCAGTGTTTCGGTCTGAGCTGATGAAGTGCCTGTTTACGGCCGAGCTTTTGAACTGGTGACAGATCATTAATAACGCGCTAATAAACGACGGGTAAAAACTTCAGAACAGAGAACAAAGGTGTTTCCCTCTGTGACGCCACGCAGACAGAACACCATGACGGCATCCGATTACTAATGACCAACCATTAACATTGTGGAGTTACGCCACAGTGTTTACTAATAATACTACATCGGGCGGCGGTGGTTCAGGTGGTAGAGCGGGTCGTCCACTAACCGTAGGGTCGGCGGATCGATTCCCACGTGACTCCACCTACCGAAGTGTCCTTGGGCGAGACACTGAACCCTATGTTGCTCCCGATGGCAAGTTAGCGCCTTGCAGGGCAGCCCTGCTCCCATTAGTGTGTGTGTGTGTGTGGGTCTGTGTATCTGTGTGTGTGTGTGTGTGTGTGTGTGTGTAAGAACGAATGTAAAGCACTTTGTTGAACCGCTGAGGTTTATAACTGCAGACCATTTTTTAAAACCATTTTATTTAACTATTATTATGAATACTACTACAATTATTATTACTACTATTGCTAATATTATTAATTCTACTATTATTATTTCTATTAATTCTGTTACTACTATTATTAGTACTATTATTATTAATACAACTATTATTATTTTTATTATTATTATTACCACTACTATTATTACTATTACTGCTATTATTATTATTTTATTACATCATGCTATTATTAATGTTATTATTATTAGTAGTAGTATTACTACTACTACTATTATTAATACTGTTAATTCTATTATTATTATTATTACTACTAATATTAATATACTTCTATTATTATTATTACTACGACTATTATTAATACTGGTGTTATTATTATTATTATTACTACTACTATTACTGTTACTTCTATTATTATTATTATTATTATTACTACTACTATTATTAATACTGTTATTATTCTTATTATTACTATTATCACTATTATGATTATTTTTTAAATTATTATTACTACCACTATTGCCACCTCTATTTCTTTATGTATGTTTCCTGTATTTGTTTTGTTTATGGTCTTCTTTTCTTCTTCTCTTTCTTCCTTTCTGTACTTTTCTTGGTTGTTTTCTTGCATCTTCGTATTTATTGTGGGTTCCGTTATTATTTTATTTTTGTCTGTTTTTCTTTCTTTCGTTCATTCTTGGTCGCTTGCTCTTTAATCCTGAATAAAATTCCTGATTCCTGAACATTCCAGATTTTTTGTTCTTATGAACTTTTTGAATCCTTTTTTTTATTTATTTTTTTTTTTTATTTTGTCTCACTGCTCTTTTATTCCAGTTTCTCTTCCAGACTTGACCTTACATAGACTGACGACTTTTAGTCTCTCACTGTCCCATTTTTCCTGTGTTTGGGATCACTCTGTCTGGCTCTGTGTGTGTGTGTGTGTGTGTACGTTGTAAGGTCAATGTCCAGTTAAGCTCTGCAGGACGAGACACAGACTGATCGTTAGGAAAAGGCCGCCACTCGTCTCCATGGATTTGCTGTCATACATGACGAGTCCACTGCCAAATTGGAGAGGAGGGCCATTTACAGAAAACACACACACTCACACTCACACACACACACACACACACACACACACGCTCACAATGCTAATTGAATTTGGGTCTTACACACACTGAGGGAATCACATTAGGAGAGATCGCAGGGCGACATTAACCTTTCAGCCTTATTGCTTTTTTAGACAAAATTGTATATTTTGTTGTGATGTGTGTGTGTGTGTGTGTGTGTCTGTCTGCTACTATCCATGCTCCTGTAACTATTGCTCACTTGCTGAATCTATAAATAGGTGAATTGTGTGTGTGTGTGTGTGTGTTAAGATGTTAATCGACATTTTTAATAATATAGAAATAGAAATCGATACGACATGAGACCACGTTTTTAGGTTTTTTTTTCTGTCCGTTCTTCCATTTGTTCTATATCCGATCCGTGGTTTCTTTGGTATCGGACCTGTACGGATCGGATCGCACACAGCATGTCTTCCTTCCTTTTATCCCGCTGCTGTTCTGCATTTATCTGCATCCGATATCCCGTACAGTGTGTCTCGTTTCTCCAGCCCGAGCGGTTGAACATTTTCGTTAATATCATCGCAACCAGCAGATGAACCCATGGCATCTTGGAAGGTCAAGGTCACAGCAAGGTCACAGCAAGGTCGCGTGCCTAACCTGGTTCTTCAAGAAGCATCTTTGTGTGTCGTTTGTAAAGGGTAGCAGCCTCCGATTTGTTTTTCTCAGCCGTTCTTTCGAGCTGTTGCGTTACCCCGTCGGGTTTCAGTCCAGAGTCTTTCTGATAACGCGTGCTGACAGGGAAACGCGCGCACCGGTGCATTCTGGGTATTTCGTTTTAGCATAGCCTAGAGGCATTACCAAATACATGTCCAGTGTCATTAATCACCATGACAACGGCTTGGAAATGACCCAGAGTTCCATTTGTTTCCTGTGTGTGTAGGGTTTTACACACACACACACACACACACACACACACACACACACACACTGGTTAGGTCTTAGAACGAAATATTGTAGGCAGGTAACTAGTGAGTGTTACACACTGGTTGTAAGGTGATGGTAATGTTCGCTAGAGGAGTGTTGCCATGACAATGAGAGATGGACAAATATATAGATAGGAAAAGTAGACAGGTAGAGAGACAGACAGGAAGAGGGTGGGGATAGAACACAGAGGGTGTGACGTTTATCTGTGATCATAATATTTGCTGTGTGTGTGTGTGTGTGTGTGTGTTTGCAGTCTCACTGTGCTCAGAACGCCGCAGAGAAGCGCGAAGAGGAGAAGATGTGCGATCACCTGATCCGAGCCGCGAAATACCGTGATCATGTGACCGCGACACAGCTCATTCAGAAGATCATCACCATCCTGACTGACAAACATGGAGCCTGGGGAAGCTCCGCCCACAGGTAACACACCTGTACAGAGGTCAACCACCTGAGCACAGGTTACACGTGCCTGTACGTAACACACCTGTACACAGGTACACACTTGTGCATAAGTAACACACCTGTCTGTAGGTAACACACGGTCACATACCTGTTACAAGTGTTCAGGTGTGTTAGTTAGACAGCGGTGGTAACACACCTGTGTGTAGTAGATCATCAGCTCTGAGAAAGACGTGTGATGATGTAACACACACATAAATACTCGTACACGTGTTCTGTGTTCTGCCTTTCACACCTCTCTCCTTCCATAGTGCAGTGCTTAACTATTGTCTCTCGCACGTGTGTGTGTGTGTGTGTGTGTGTGGCTCACATGGCTGAATCTCTCTCACTGTAGCTACTTTTGCTCTATAAAAAAAAGTAAATAGAGCTAAATATAATCTACATAACCTGACTCGCTCGATACCGCTTACAGGACCTCAGCACCTTTACTGTTGTTAGGAAGACAGGAAATCTCTCTCGCTGTCTCTCGCTCTTTCATTCTCTCTCTCTTGCTCTCATTCTCTCTCTTTCTGTTGCCCTCTCTCTCTCTTTGTCTCTCTCTTGCTCTCCCTGTCTCTCTCTTTCTCTGTCTCTCTCTCTCGCTCTCTCATTCTCTCTCTCTCTGTCTTTCTCTCTCGCTCTCTCTCGCTCTCTCATTCTCTCTCTCTCTCATTCTCTCTCTCTCTCTCTCTCTGTCTCTCTCGCTCTCTCTAGCTCTCTCATTCTCTGGCTCTCTCTCTCTGTCTCGCTCTCTCTCGATATCTTGTGCTCTCTCTGTCGCGCTCTGTCTCTCTCTCGCTCTCCCATTCTCTCTCTTGCTCTCTCTCTCTTTCTCTCTCTCTCTCTCTCATTCTCTCTTTCTCTCACTCTCTCTCTCTCTCTCTCTCTCTCTCTCATTCTCTGGCTCTCTCTCTCTCTCGCTCTCATTCTCTGGCTCTCTCTCTCTCTGTCTCTCTCTCTCGCTCTCTCTCGATATCTCGTGCTCTCTCTGTCGCGCTCTGTCTCTCTCTCGCTCTCCCATTCTCTCTCTTGCTCTCTCTCTCTTTCTCTCTCTCTCTCTCTCTCATTCTCTCTTTCTCTCACTTTCTCTCTCTCGCTCTCTTTCTCTTTCTTCAGCCTGTGAAAGTTTTAATAAACTTGCAATAATAACATATTAAAGCAAGCACACACACTTACACACGCTTTAATTAAAATAGGCTCCTGAAATATTAACGTCGTTTCGGTCTCCTGAGGATGAAATGCGTTCGTCTCACTGTGTAAAATGTGCCTTAATCCCAACACTCATCTGTTCCCCACACACACACACACACACACACACACACACACACACACACACACACACACGGAGGGGAAACAGTGCGCTGATGTGAGTCATTTGTCGAAGAACAAACTGTATTTTCAGCATACAGATGCATTAAGAGCGGAATTACAGCGCCACACGTGTGTCAACACGTGGTTAATAACGTGGACGGGTATTTCGTGAACGCTGATCGAGCGAGTAATATCATCCCGATTAATAACGAAGGGATTGATCATTAATCAGCTGTGTATGCCTGCTTATTGAAAATGGTCATAATAACAATAATAATGAGCTGTAGAAGACTCCAGCACACACGGGTATGGTATTATTACTGTTTAAAGTCACTGCTACCGACGTGATGATAACGATTCTAAGGAGATGTGTCATGATTAGAAGTTACTGAATAGAAACTGAATTCGGAGTTGATTCTGTAGTGAGTAGCTAGTAGCTTACCTCGAGTGTGATACACTTGGTGCTAGATTAGCAGATCAGCTAACGCGATACATAGAACTTATGGGCTCTTTAAAAAAAATTAAATAAATACAATTTTAAAGATTGAATGGAATTTAATAACGCTTCTGTGTGAGACTCTACTGAGGTCTGGGTTCATTTACTCTGAATAGTTTGAGTAGTGTGTGTGTGTGTGTGTGTGTGTGTGTGTGCAGTGATTTAAAGGTGTTTTGGGTGAAATATAATTCCTAAGGTCCACGCTGCTTAGTGGAAGTGAGAAGAAGTTTTATCGTGCAGCCAGACCTCTACACTCGGGCCGTATAAATCAGAATAACCGCCTCTTCGAGCGCTCTTTCTTCTCTTCTCTACTCTCTCTCTCTCTCTCTCTCTCTCTCTCTCCCTCTCTCTCTCCCTCTCCCCCTCTCCCCCTCTTCTTCTCCGTCTCTCTGTCTTCACTCGTTTAACCCTCTGTAGACGTCAGAGCAGTGTTACGATCACACTCGGGTCAGATCGAGCCCGTGGAGTCGGTGGGCCGACTGTAAATGAGATGTTTCCAGGTTGAGACTTTATCTTCTCGTCAATCCGTTCTCTGAGGAGCATCGTTTAAAAACATGACGCTAAGCTGCAGAGCGGAGGTGCGCTTGCTGAGGGAAATACCAAATGAGGCCAAGAAAGAAAAATACTTTATTTTTTTTTTAAGTGAAAAGAAACTAAAAGAGTGAACAAGTAACGAGTGTGGAGTTATAACGAGTGTGTAGTTATAACGAGTGTGGAGTTATAACGAGTGTGTAGTTATAACGAGTGTGTAGTTATAACGAGTGTGTGTTAGGATTGTAACGAGTGTGTAGTTATAACGAGTGTGTAGTTATAACGAGTGTGTAGTTATAACGAGTGTGTAGTTATAACGAGTGTGTGGTAGGATTGTAACGAGTGTGTAGTTATAATGAGTGTGTAGTTATGAGTGTGTGTTAGGACTGTAACGAGTGTGTAGTTATAACGAGTGTGTGGTTATAACGAGTGTGTGGTTATAACGAGTGTGTGGTTATAACGAGTGTGTGTTAGGATTGTAACGAGTGTGTAGTTATAACGAGTGTGTGGTTATAACGAGTGTGTAGTTATAACGAGTGTGTGGTTATAACGAGTGTGTAGTTATAATGAGTGTGTGTTAGGATTGTAACGAGTGTGTAGTTATAACGAGTGTGTAGTTATAACGAGTGTGTGTTAGGATTGTAACGAGTGTGTAGTTATAATGAGTGTGTGTTAGGATTGTAACGAGTGTGTAGTTATAACGAGTGTGTAGTTATAACGAGTGTGTAGTTATAACGAGTGTTTGTGTAGTTATAACGAAATTGTAGTTATAACGAGTGTGTAGTTATAACGATTTAGTGTTGTTATAACGAGTGTGTAGTTATAACGAGTGTGTAGTTATAACGAGTGTGTTGTGTTAGGATTGTAACGAGTGTGTAGTTATAATGAGTGTGTTTGTAAATAGATTATAACGAAGTTGTGTAGTTATAATGAGTGTGTGTTAGGATTGTAACGAGTGTGTAGTTATAATGAGTGTGTGTTAGGATTGTAACGAGTGTGTAGTTATAACGAGTGTGTAGTTAGTGTGTAGTTATAACGAGTGTGTTAGGATTGTAACAAGTGTGTAGTTATAATGAGTGTGTGTTAGGATTGTAACGAGTGTGTAGTGTAAGTGAAGCTGCTGATTGGTCAGCTCCTGTAAAGGCCGTTATGACCTCATCAGCTGGCAGTTAGATTATTTTTTTAACATTCCTTCAGTGGAATTCAAAGAGAAAGTTTCACACTTACAAATCTGTCTGTCTGTCTGTCTGTCACACACACACACACACACACACACTCTTAAAGGAACAGTAAGAGAGTAAACACAGAGGCGTTATGTGCCCCAGCTGTGTGATGATGGACAGATGGACAGTGGTTAGTGATTGATGTGAAAGAAGGAGAAAAGAGAGAAAAAGGCGGGAAAGTTGAAAGACGAGGAGTGTTTCCTCGGAGAGCGTTTACAGGAGCGCCGGATCGCGTTACCGCTAAACGAGTGGAGCGAACGAGAAAGCGGACATTTCAGATTGAGTGGATCGTAAATTGTGATTCGGGTGCGGACACACACACACACACACACACACACACTGTGAGTCCACCTCATTATTAATGTATGTAAGCGGTAAAGCTATGCTAAAAATATCGGAATGCTCATCAACAATTCAATACAAAGACACACACGTAACACAAAGCTCTACACAGTATAATACACACACTGCAAGAAAATGACACAATGTGAACATCACACTGACGCACTAAATAAAATGAACAGTAATCGACCACTGTGCACAACAACAATCACAACACAACAACAAAATAAATAAAGACAAAAACAACAAAAATATGAACACAAGAATATGATTGGAGCCAACAAAAACGGAAAAGCACATAAACAGAGCATGAACATCATGCAGCAAAATATATAAACAACAAAACATCAACTGATGTGTACACAACAACAACACAACATAAACACAAACAAACAAACAAACAAAGCCCCGCACAGTGCAACAAGAAAAATATCAACAACACAAAGGTACGAAACACAACATTAATACAAAAACACAACAGCATGTGTAATGGTAGTGTGTTAATTCTGTCTCTGTGTGTGTGTGTGTGTGTGTGTGTGTGTTCCTTCTCGCTGTTTACATTACTAAGCGCCTCATACGTCTCAGAGCCTTTATGCTAACAGCTACATTCCCCACGTGGTGAAGTTTGATTGCTCTCTTTGTGACTAGGACAAAACGATCTCCATCAGTCAGTCACTCACCCACACCACACACACACACACACACACACACACACACACACCCCATTAGAGGAGGCATACACACACACCCTGAGCCCGGAGGAGAGAAAGGCCGCATCATTTACACAGCCAACACGCTGACCCTCATGAATAATGACGCTTTTCTCTAAAACCTGTTATCGTCTGGAGCGCGAGGGCATCCGTCAGTGTGTGTGTGTGTGTGTGTGTGTGTGTGTGTGTGTGTGTGTGTGTGTCGTGATATTACACAGGAGTTCATTTCTGGCCCTGCAGATTACTATTTAAGCGACAGCGATATGACCTTTTCGGCGCGAGACTTTCATACATCACTTTCCCCCGCGCGCGCGAGAGAGCGAGACCGCGAGTGCGAGCCTTTTCTCATTAGCGCCCCGCGCCACAGATAGCTCCGTATCGCTGCAGATTATTTTCTTTGATTTGCATAAAGCGTGTGTTTGTGGAAATTGAACAGATGAGCGGAATAATCCGTCACGCACACCCAGAGCAGCTTTTTCACATGCGTTTTATTTTATTTCCTTCCCTCCCACGTGCCGATCCTCACGCGCGCTCCGCTCCGTAAGAGGTGGCTCCGGGGTCACGACACGCAGGAAATGATGAATATCGCACAATGAATGATTCTGTTTCGCGCCGCAATCTCACACACTCGAGTGCTAAGCGCGTTCCGTTTGCATAATAGTTTTTAAATGTGAATTTTTGTGTATTAATCAGGATCGCCGGAGGGGGCGGGGGGAAGTGGCGGGGGGAAGGGGCGTGTCACGTGAGGTGGTGAAATCCTTGATTAAAAACTGTACCAAATAAATTACATTTGCAAGCAGTTTAATGTAGAGAAGGAAACATTTGTTTAAAAAAAAAAAGAAGAAAAAGGTGGTTTAGACGTGTCGTGCACGTTTGTATTTGTACACGTGAATTCTTTTTTACAATTACTTCATTTTCACACGCGCAGAGCATTTTGTTTTTAATATTTTTCCAGATGTTCATTTTTTCACTTTTAGAGAAACTTTTTGTTTTAATGTTTTCTTTCACGTGTTTGTCTACGTTTTCTAAAAAATATTTTCACGTGATTTTATTTGTCAGATGTTTATTTTTCCACGTTTCTTTTTCACGTCATCTTCCACTTGTAGATATTCTTTTCCGCATTTTTTCCCCACGTGACTTCTCTTTCACGTTTCTGCCCACATGTTTTTCTTTTGTCGGTCGTGTCCCCCGAGGTATTACGTGCACGTGATATGCAAATGAGGCTTAATTGCCACGTCTTTTGATATCACACGCGCTCCAATTATCAGTAATTGCAGTACATGCACACACCGCTCACACAAACGGCACACGTGTGTGTCACGCACCGATTCGCTACGCTGGAGCGGCTCACGTGTCCAACGGTTGCCTTGTATATCGTAGTGTTCGTATTCAGCAGGTCAGATTAGTCAGGTTCTGAATATTACACGGAAAATCATCATTCAAGCTTTTGATAAAATAAAGAAAAGGGAAAAAAGAAGAATATGAAAGGAAAAGTAAAAAAAAAGAAAAGGAAAAAAAGGAGAATATCACATGCGGAAAAAGAAGTAAGATAAACGGAGGGAGATTAAGAAAAAGACGAGGCTGAATGTATGGAAGGGAAACGTAACATGGACGAATAGTGAAAAGAAGAACAGAGAGAGAGTTATGGAGGAGAAAAAAAAGCAACGAAAGGGCATGGAAAAAAAGAAGAAGGCATCAGTGCAGAGAGATACGATGGAGGGATAAGTTTTATGTGTCTCTCTCTGTCGCATTGTGCTGTCGCTGCAGAAATCTGTCTGTCTCTCTCTCGCTCTGTCTGTCTCTCTCTCGCTCTGTCTGTCTCTCCCTCAATCTGTCTGTCTCTCCCTCGCTCCCTCTCTGTGTCGGAAAGATAAAGGAGATTCTTTGGTAAATGGGGAAAGTGCTGAAATAAATGAGCAGGAGGAAAATGACTGCAGCACTGAGAGCACCATCTATCACACACACACACACACACACACACACACACACACACAAGCGCATACGACCTGTGACACACCGCTGAGGGGTTCAAGCCAAAGGAGAGAATCAATACTGTCCTGATTTCAAGAGAGAGAGAGAGAGAGAGAGAGAGGGAGAGAGAGAGTGAGAGAGAGAGAGGGAGAGAGAGAGAGAGAGAGAGAGAGAGAGAGAGAGAGTGAGGGAGTGAGAGAGGGAGGGAGTGAGAGAGAGAGAGGAAGTGAGAGAGAGAGAGAGAGGGAGTGAGAGAGGGAGTGAGGGAGTGAGAGTGAGGGAGTGAGGGAAAGAGAGGGAGGGAGAGAGTGGGAGAGAGAGTGAGTGAGGGAGGGAGTGAGAGAGGGAGAGTGAGGGAGGTAGAGAGAGAGTGAGGGAGTGGGGGAGAGAGAGAGGGAGGGAGGGAAAAAGTGAGAGAGGGAGGGAGGGAGAGAGAGTGAGAGTGAGGGGAAAGAGAGTGAGCGAGAGAGAGAGGGAGGGAAAGAGAGAGGGAGGGAGGGAGGGAGAGAGAGAGGGAGGGAAAGAGTGAGAGAGAGTGAGAGAGAGAGACAGAGGTGTCCAGAAACAGGCAGGAAGAGAGAAAATATGCAACGGATGGGCAGAAGCACATTTTGGAGATTCAGAAGAGAGAGCAACAGCGTGACGCAGAGGTGAGAAAGAAAAGAGTAACTCCAATAACAGAACAGAAAGAAGAGAGAACAGAAGTGAGTGAGAGAAGGACGAGAGAGAGAGAGAGAGAGAGAGAGAGAGGAAGAAAAAGGATACAGGAAAGAGAGAGAAACACTTTCAGTGTTGTATTGATCAGGCTCCTGTTATCACCGCCATAAACACTGCAGTGTGTGTGTGTGTGTGTGTGTGTGTGTGTGTGTGTGTGTGTGTGTGTGTGTGTGTGTGGTGTGTGTAAAATAGTGTTTGCTGGTGCTTTGTATTGGTGGATTCCATTGCAGAGATAGGTGTAGGATGGAAAGAGATAATGCACACTCACACACACACACACACACATAACACACACACTCACACACACACTCACACACACACACTCACTAGTGATGGGATTTCGACTGTACAGTGAATCAGTGTAATTACTAGTTGTTGGTATTTGGTTGTATTTTTATCATTTTAATCTCAACTTGTTCGATAAAATCTCACTCCACCTTCTGATGTTACAATTCCCAAGATGCATTTCTATCACACGCCAAACCATCACATAAAAAGTCACCTCAGAGAGTCAGATATCCTCAGAGAGTCCAATAACCTCAAAGAGTCCAATAAC
>CM022778.1:3656371-3671371 GCA_012411365.1 Ameiurus melas | reverse complement strand
CACCCTATCCACTGTACCCAACAGTCTGTCCCCTACACCCTACAGCCTATCCACTGTGCTCTACAGTCTGTCCCCTACACCCTACAGCCTATCCACTGTGCCCTACAGTCTGTCCCCTACATCGTCCAGCCTATCCCCTGTCCCCTACACCCTGCAGCCTATCCCCTACACCTTGCAGCCTATCCCCTATGCCCTACAGTCTGTCCCATACACCCTACTGCCTATCCACTGTGCCCTACAGTCTGTCCACTACACCTTACGGCCTATCCCCTGTCCCCTACACCCTATCCCCTGTCCCCTACACCCTGCAGCCTATCCCCTACACCTTGCAGCTTCTCCCCTATGCCCTACAGTCTGCCCCCTACACCCTACTGCCTATCCACTGTGCTCTACACCCTGCAGCCTATCCCCTAGACCAGCGGTCCCCAACCTTTTTTGCGCCACGGACCGGTTTAATATCAGACAATATTTTCACGGACCGGCCTTTAAGGTGTGGCGGATAAATACAACAAAATATAATGATACGACCGGCATGAAAACTGGGGTATTTTAAAAATATAATAATAAACGTGAATCCAATGTGAAATCGGAGCTTTATTAGCAGCGTCCTGGTAACATCACGCCAACAACATAGCATGAGTAACTTCCGCTCTACCCCTTAACGTATCACGTGACCAAGTAACAGATCACGTGACCGAGACTTGCGTCAAGAGCGAGTCGTAGACGGATGTAACGAAGAGAATCCGCTCATTTTTCACAATAAAACATCATTCAGACTCAGATGATAAATAAAACGGAAATAATGCAAGTTATTTATTCTTTTTGTGCGGCCCGGTACCAAATGACCCACGGACCGGTACCGGTCCGCGGCCAGGGGATTGGGGACCCCTGCCCTGGACCCTTCTACAGGAGTGTATTATTTACGCAGTCTCTGTTAATCCCAGTCACAATCCCAATCCCAGACTCAGAGCCACACTGTTCAGTGGTTCACCACTCTCAGCCAATCAGAACGCTCCTCTCATATCTCGTATCAGTGACATCATTGGTATATTTGAGGGGGTCGAGGGGCGGAGTGTTAAATATTGATGGTTTTGTCGTGTTATTGAGAGTCTGTCCATGTCGGGTTAGTAACTGCAGAGCGAAACACTTCCACACTCATCACTCTCTTTCTATCTTTCCTCTCAATCGATAAGAATCTGTTCCGTTTCAATTTCACACTCATCGATTTCCCATTGTGTGTGTGTGTGTGAGAGAGAGAGAGACGCAGTCATCTCTCACAGAGCCATGTCTGATTTGGTGTAAAATGAGTGTGGACATCAGCGAGATGGGGAGAGAGAGAGAGAGAGAGAGAGAGAGAGAGAAGAGAAAAAGAAAGGGGTACGGGAGTTCCAAAGATGAGAAAGAAGGGAATAAACAAGTGTATTGAGGGGGAAAAAAGAAAGAAAAACTGGACTGATGAAAGAAAGGACAATTACGTGAAGGGAAGAAAAAACAAAAGGAGGGAGAGGTGGAAGAAAGAATGAAGGAGGGAAGGGTGGAAAAACGTCGAATGGAAAGAATGAATGAGCGAAGGAAGGAAATTGCAAGAAAGGAAGCAAGGAACAAAGAAGGAAGGAAGGAAAACAAAAAAGAAGAATGAATTGAAAAAGGAAGGAGGAAGGAACATATCAATAAGAAATACAGAAGCAAGTTTGCATAAGTTAAGAGAAAGAGGAAAATCTGAAGAGATGGGAGAAAAAGGAATAAAACACACACACACACACACACACAGGATAAAATATGTGGACGCAGCCGTCCATCAAACTATGAACAGGACGATAATAAGAAAATGAAGGGTCAGTGATGGTGAAGGACAGATATTGTTAACGTGTGTGTGTACACGTGTGTGTGTGTGTGTGTGTGTGTGTGTGTGTGTGTGTACGTGTGTACACGTGTGTTCATTCCTATTGTTTGCTAATCCCTCTGAGATGCAGCAATGGACGAGAGAGAAAAACAGAAAGAAAAGAGAGAGGGAGTGTATCTCTCCTCAGAGACAACACGTGTGTGTGTGTGTGTGTGTGTGTGTGTGTGTGTGTGTGTGGACAGATATTGAGATCGAGATTGCAGGTCAGAGAGTGTCAGATGAAAAACAACAACTCCCATCAGGCCGAGCGGCCGAGAGTGATATTCTCATTTCATCATTTTATTGAATGGAGGCTGTGGGGAATAAGGACTTATACACACACACACACACACACACACACACACACCCTTTGGGAAATCAGATTTCATTTTCTTAGCGAGATGAAAAGAAAGCGAGAGAGAGGTGGAGCTGACCCGAGTGAACACGAACAGTAGTGCTCAGACCTGCACTTTATTAACGCACTTCTCTGTTCAGCGGTGAATCCTGCAGTCCGGCCGTCCCGGGGTTTCTGGTCTGTTTGTTTCTGGAAGCGAGGGACTTTCAAAACAGTGAAAGATAACGACGTCCAGAGATCCTGGCGAGCAACTAGTGACATCCAGAAGGAACAAAACAAGCTGAAATGATAATAAAACTTTATAATCTGTCATTGGGATCGTGTCTGAGTTCAGACAAACGTGATGCTCCGTTAACAGCATGTGGGAAGAGACAGGAGGAGGGAACTGAAGGAAGATAGGAAAGAAGGGAAGAGGAAGGATGTAAGGTAGGGAAGAGGAAGGAAGGGTGGATGTAAGGGGGGAAAGGAGGGGAGAGGAAGGAAGGATGTAAGAGATGGGAGAAGATGGAAGGGAGGGGAGAGGAAGGAAGGATGGAAGGGAGGGGAGAGGAAGGAAGGATGGAAGTAGGAATAAAGGAAGGACAGAGGGAGGGAAGGGTAAAGAAAAGTAGAAGTGAAGTGGAAGGAGGAGAAGAAGGGGAGAAACTGGTGGAAGTTCTGAAACTAGTGTAGAGAAGCTCAGAGTAAAGTATCGAATCTGGAAGTCAAATCATCCTGGTTTCTCCAGCAGAGAGAGAGGGGGGTGAGAAAGGGGGTGAGAGGGAGAGAGAAAGAGAGAGAGGGGGTGAGAGGGAGAGAGAAAGAGGGTGAGGGGGGTGAGAGAGAGGGGGTGAGAGAGGGTGGGGGTGGGGGGTGAGAGGGAGAGAGAAAGAGGGGGTGGGGGTGAGGGGGGGGTGAGAGGGAGAGAGAAAGAGGGTGAGAGAGAGGGTGTGTGAGAGAGAAAGAGAGAGAGAGAGAGAGAAGAGAGAGAGAGAGAGAGAGTGCCACTGAGAAAGAGAGAGGAAAAGTGAGAGAGTGATTTAGTGAGGCTCTGTGGTAAAGTAGTGCAAATTGCAAAGACGAATGGTGTGTGTGTGTGTGTGTGTGTGTGTGTGTGTGTGTGTGTGTGTGTGGTGTGTGATGAATTCTTGCAATGTCAAACAGCTCCCTGCTGTGGTCTGAAATCTGTGTGTGTGTGTAAAGGATTGCTCTGTCAGAAGTAAGTGTGTGTGTGTGTGTGTGTGTGTGTGTGTGTGTGTGTGTGTGTGTAATGTATTTAGTTCACCCTCAGCAACCACACAGTCCAAGGTTATGGTGTCAGTGCCAAGGACACGTGTGTGTGTGTGTGTGTGTGTGTGTGTGTGTGTGTGTGTGTGTGTGTGATTAGAAGACTTTTGAACACTAAACTGACACAGACTGAATTCTGGAGAGTCCTCCTTTGTGTGTGTGTGTGTGTGTGTGTGTATGTGTGTGTGAGTGAGAGAGAGTTCCTTAAATTTATATTTATGCTATTCAGCATTTATTTACAGGATTCGTTTCTCCCTCTCTCTCCCTCTCTCCCTCTCTCCCTCTCTTTCCCTCTCTCTTCCCATCTCTCTCCCCCTCTCTCTCTCTCCCTCTCTCTCCCTCTCTCTCCCTCTCTCTCTCCCTCTCTCCCTCTCTCTCTCCCTCTCTCCTCTCTCCCCTCTCTCTCTCCCTCTCTCTCCCTCTCTCTCTCTCTCTCCCTCTCTCCTCTCTCCTCTCTCTCTCCCTCTCTCTCTCCCTCTCCCTCTCTCCCTCTCTCTCTCTCCCTCTCTCTCTCTCTCTCTCTCTCTCTCTCCTCTCTCTCTTTTGCTCTCTCCCCCTCTCTCTCTCCCCCTCTCTCCCCCCCTCTCGCAGTAAGCAGTGTTTTTGGCGTTTGGATTTTTGGGAGGATGATCTGAGGAGACGTCGTCGCTTCATCAGGAATCCGTTTGGGTCGTCACACTTGGAGGCCACACTCAAATCTGCAGCTGAGCATGGTGCACACACACACACACACACACACAAACACACACACACAATCTCTCTCTCACACACACACACACACACAGCGGTTTGGTGTTAACAGGTACATGGCTGTAAAAATGAGTGTTGCGGTCGTTATAAAACGTTTATAGAGCCACGACTCTCAGTAAAAACCTCATTTACACTCATTTCATTTTTCCGACTGAGCCGAAACCTTCGTTACAGATCCCTCTCTTTCCCATCATGCATTTCACCTGTACCTTACTCACTACATCTAGTTACATTATTTCATTCATCTCAGATTGAACGGTGTGTGTGTTCTGTTTTTTATCGCATGTCAGTGTGTGACGCCGCAGGTGAGTAGCCAGGTGTAGTGTATAGAGCGCAAGTCCATTGTAGGTGTGTGTGTGTAACGTATATAGTTTGTGTGTGTGTGTGTGTGTGTGTGTGTGTGTGTGTGTATAGAGCGCATGTGGTGGTACTGTGGCCTATCAACGCAAAAAAAACAAAAAAACAAAACCCTACACATAGCATAGATGCAACCCTATAGCAGTGGTATAAAGCGGTGTAGAAGCTGAGCTCCATTACTAGTAGGTCAGAGGTCGTGGTGATTGCGGTCTACCTGTAAAGATTCCCTGATCTCCACCCCATCTGTCTGGCTTCATTTCTGTCATTAACCGAGATGTAATGAATATCCATTTATAATATTGTATTGTTCAATTAATTTAAAAAACGGCACAAAGTAAAGTAAACTCCAGTTAATCTGTAAGTCTGGATTAACAACAAAACCAGCAGATCGACATTAAAATACTCTAATACAGCTGCAAGCAGCGATTTACGGGGCCAAGCACTTTCTGACCCCACCCCTTATTTAGATGACCAGACGAAGACCACGAGACACTGGGACCATCAGTACTTGTTCCCAAGGCGATGTCCCGAGGAAATTTCTCGCCGATACCTCCAGCTGTTGCTGAGATACGACTTCACGTCACGTCCCTTTCGCACGTTCCAGACGGACGCTGCTGAATATCAGAGATCACGTGAAACAAGTTTTGCTCGGCATGGATCGATACATTAGTTCAGATTTCACGATTAGACAACGTTTCTAGGAGGAAAAAGCCACCATTTTGGTTATGATTCAAAATGGCCGACTTCCCGTTTTCACCCAAGTAAAAGAAAATCGGAGTGTGGAGCGAGGAGCGAGATCGATCGCGCTGGTCTCTCTGCTGAGGACGTGCTGGAGCTAGTCTATTTTTGAAATGTGGAGCTGTTTGTGTATTTGTTTTGGGGGCGTGTGGTGTTGCAGCTTGCTGTGGTCGTTAATATCACTGTCTGGATTGTTTTGTTGGGGTTTTTTTTCGTGTAGAGACGAGCGAACAATGAGACGTGTCAAAAACAATGGGACCTGGACATAGTACATGCTGCATTTCCCACAATCCTCAGAGAGTAAGGCGCGCAGCTGGACGCCCTGAGGGCAGGCAGACCGTCCCTCATTCCCTCGTTCCCTCATTTTCCTGTTCTCCCTTCTTTACTCGTTCTTTTTTATTTTTTATTTTGCCGTTTCATCTTTTCTTTTGCCCTTGTTTCCTCGTTCTTTCTTTCTTTCTTTTTCCATTTTTCCTGTAATAGATCACTCTCTCTCCATCGTTCTGCTTCCTGTCCGTCTTCCTCTCATTCTCCACTTCTCACTTGTCCGTTTGATGGCGTCACATTACACAGATTTTGTGTAATTGTGGCGACCGGAAATGCTCGATTTCGCTGCGGCTTTTTTTTTTTATAAATAAATTACAGTTTTTTGTGCTGCTTTTTTTGTGTGTGTGTTGTTGCTGAAAACAACTTCAATCGGCGAACTCGCACGGAATTGTTTCACGCGGTCTTTCGCGGTGATGTTTGCTGTACTCATGTTCGACGCACGTGAATCGAAGAGGGCTTCGGCTGAATGCACGTCACGTGACGCGTCTCGGCCCGAATCCGTGGCGATTACGGAAAAATAGTAAGTTCCTCCGGATATCACGGCGTTCACTTGATTTTGTGTTCGTTTCTGCGATCGCAACATCCTGACGTTTAGGCGTTCCTCATGGAACGATGTTAGGTCCGCTTTGGATTTAAAAAAAAAAAAAACCCAAAGCAAAGTTTAAATACAAATTTTTTATTTTATAATAATTTGTAAATAACTTCATACACATGCAGGCGCTTCAGTAGGATCGACAAAAAAATGTCTGCCTCTCTCTTTTTTCTGTAGCCTTTCCTTGAACACATTAAACTGACGTTTTCGATATATTTATTTTTTATCCACCCCACCCCGCCCCCGACACTGACACAGCGCTGAAAAGGGAAACCTTCATGAGTTGCTACGTACAATCATTTATTCCAGAATTTCATAAAACAAATACGACGAGGATGATGACCTCAGCCGTCTCTCCGACACGTTAAACACGTTAAAAGCTTTAATACGGCTGTATTTAGTGTCAAACAGAAAGCGTAATTACCGGCTCGTTATCCCCACACACACACACACACACACACACACACACGGCCGTCAGAGAGACGTCTGCGAGCCGCTCCGAGCCGAAACGCCGCGTGACGTTGACGTGTGCGTGTTAAATGACCCTAAATTAGCAGCGGAAGTCGAGTGACAGACTCTCACGTTTTTTAAACAGAGGTCAAAGGTCAGATCTGGACCTGATTCTCGTGTGACGTGAGGGGCTAAAAACAGTGTTGTGTTTGTGCTGAGAGATATAAGAAGGAAAGAACACCGAGGAAGAAAAAGAAAAGCAGGATCTATGAAGAAAGATGTGTATGACGATTAGTACTTGTAGAAGTCGTGTTTATTTGAAAGTAATCTTTCTTCCTTTTTCAGTTTTTCTCCTTTTTTTATTTCTCTTCCTCCTCCTTTTTTTATTTTTCACTCTTTTGTCACTTTTCCTCCCCTTTTTAGTTTTTTCTTTTCAGTTTTTCCTCCCCCCTTCCCCCCCTTTTTTCTGTTTTCCTCCCTTCTTTTCCTTCATTTTATTTATTATTTTCTTTCTATTTTGACGATGCCCACCCCCCCCCCCTTTAATTTTCGTGTCTAATTTTTATTTTTGTTTAATGGCGTTACTGTGTTTTATAACTTGAACACTTTTCTCACACACACACACACACAATTGTGATCATTCATCGGCGGTGAGGAAACGGCGGGGAGATTTACACCCTGCAGACTGGACGTTTATATTTATGGCTGTAAATCTCCATTTTTTTTCTGTTTAGAGTAAATGCACAACGAGTGAAAGATGGGTGTATTCCTGTGATCCACACACACACACACACACACACACACACACACAATGTCTCTCTCATGGTTATGCTTTTGTTAAAAACTCATTTGTTAATTCTGACAGTGTAATTGCTGCAGCGTCCAGGTGCATATAAACCAGCATTTCGAGTCGTGTTGGGGGAACATGGAGTGAGTCTGTGTGAGTGTGTGTGTGTGTGTGTGTGTGTGTGTGTGTGTGTTTGCTGAATGAAGCCACTGAACAAGCAGTGTAAGGAAAGCTGATGTCTGAATGTGAGCACACATGAGCGCGCGTGCCAGCGCTGTGGTAAATCCCACGCTAAGCGGGAAGTGGGAATTTTCCGGAAGACGGTGTGAAGAGGGAGCTTGGAGCGAGCTCGGAGAAGTGTAGTGACTCTCGAGACGTGCCACAGACGTCTCTGTGCGTAGACAGACCGATCCGACGGATGTGAAAGCGGTTCGTTAAAACTGAACGTCGAGACGTCTCAGAAGCTGATTTCCGCGGAACATGGCCGAGGAGGAGAGAAAGAGAAGGAGAGATGATAAAAAGAAAATATACACCGCACTACTTATGGGTATTTAGCAGTGATGTGTCTTTGTCAGGCTTTTTTTTTTTTTTTTTTTTTTTTACAATAAAACAAGCTAGTTTCCTTCACAGAATACAATAGCGTTGTACAATTACGATATAATGTGTAACGCTAAAGTTTACAGCGGCTTCATAAACTGATTAAAAACATAAAAAAGCTAAACGCACCTGATGCACGTTCTTTGTTCTTCATTTTCTAGACGTAGAATTTAAATACAACTTTGCTGTTTTTTTAAAGTTAATTAAGAGCAGGTACGCCGCCAAGAGACCTGAACGCACCTGACCTCGTAATTCCGACTTCCCGACTCGTAAATACGAACTTCCCAGGAGGACTTGGACGCACAGGAAATAGCATGCTAACCCTATTGTTCTAACCTAGAGTGCTGATCTATCATACTAACCTAGAGTGCTAAACTAGAATGCTAATCCATCATACTAACCTAGAATTCTAATCCATCACACTAACCTATCGTGCTGATCTATCATACTAACCTAGAATTCTAATCCATCACACTAACCTATCGTGCTGATCTATCATACTAACCTAGAATTCTAATCCATCACACTAACCTATCGTGCTAATCCATCATACTAACCTAGAATGCTAATCTATCACGCTAACCTAGAATGCTAATCTATCACACTAACCTAGAATGCTAATCTATCGTGCTAACCTAGAATGCTAACCTATCCTGCTAACCTATCAGGCTAATCCATCATATTAACCTAGAATGCCAATCTATCACACTAACCTAGAATGCTAATCTATCGTGCTAACCTAGAATGCTAATCCATCATACTAACCTAGAATGCTAATCTATCACACTAACCTAGAATGCCAATCTATCACACTAACCTAGAATGCTAATCTATTGTGCTAACCTAGAATGCTAATCCATCACGCTAACTTAGAATGCTAATCTATCGTGCTAACCTAGAATGCTAATCCATCACAATAACCTAGAATGCTAATCTATCACGCTAACCTATCGAACACTGGAAGAATGTATTACATGTTGAATTGTAATTGTACGTAATAACTATTAGTAAATATTTAGATTTTCATCACGGGTGCTGTTTTATTTTATTTTTTTAGTTCTTGAGTAATGGACCAGGCTGTGATTCTCGAGCATAGGGCTGTCAATCAAAACAGGTCCATTAGAATATTAGGCCACACCCACCAGACCGTTCTGAATCAGATCTGAGATTATCCGGTGTTTTTCAGGCGGATATACTTTTACTTACTGATTTCTTTCCCCCGTGTTGTCCATGCTGCTGCTGAATCCTGGATTCTGATTGGTCAGAAGGTGTCGATCAGTTTTCTATAACAGTATGACAGTAGCGCAGCTCGTTCTAATACTACAGTAATGACGTGTAGGGGCAAATAATCCAGTCGCTAATGGTGACGGTGACGCCGCTTCACCCCTCCACACCGCTGTTGATTATTTTCCTGTAACGTCACGCCTCCGAAAACCTCCCGATTAGCATACAGTCATGTCCGTAGCGGGAGCCGGTGTAATTCCTGACGCTGGTGTCATTTCATTTTGTTCTGCGTCCAGTTTAGCACTCGATGATCTGCTGATGTTTCAGTCGAATTTTAAATTTATTTATTTTATTTTTTTTAAAATGTTTTTTCTGTTAAAATCATGCCTTGTTTATTTTCTTTTCATTGTTTCTTCACTAGGGCGCACTTTCTCCACCTCAGGAAAATGCCAGAAAATCCCCCCGCTTCCTGATTAGCATGGGATTATTTAGCGTTTAAATCGATCGTAACTATCCCGCGTGCTCCGTGTAACGAGCGCGCTGCCTCTCGAGCTGAAAAACACCCGCGCTGCGTTTCGGCTTCTCCGGCAGCTGGTTATAATCTACTGATTATTCAGCAACCTCCTTAAATTACCGTGTTTTTTTTTTTTTTTTTTTTAATTGCTAAAAGAAATTTTAAGATGCGTTTTCCGGAGTCGAAATAAGACGTGCAGCTGCTCGGTGTTTGAATAAGCCGACGCCGCGTCCGATGAAGCCGAGCGGCGACGCGATGCGAGCGCTAATAAATATTACTCTGAGCCGAATTGTTCTGCATCTGGTTCTAATCTGCATATTTCTGACTGTGCCTGTGTTTGAGTGAAAACGCAGCACACTTTAAACACGATGAACACACACACACACATACACACATCTATATTTATACACACGTATATACCCAATTCCAAGGAATTCCACACGAGAGACATCTTATTTACACACAACACCAAATCCATGTGTTTTCACACACTCGGCATCACTCAGTGCATCTCTAGTTGTAATGGTTATAATGGGAGTTGTATTGGTCTGAGTGGAAACTGTAATGGTCCCTGTGGGTCTCTACTGGTCATTGGTTGCCTTCTCTTGGTGCTGGTGTGTCTAGTGGGTACCATTAAGGACCGGTTTATTTATCCTTTTATATATCCTTTATTTAGAGCGGTAATGGTTTTAATAGTTCGCTGATGGTTTGTAATGGTATTTGTAGTGGAAACCATTAGCATTTCTGTGATGGTTTTTAATTGGGGTTTTTTTTTGTCAGCAGGATATTATTACAATGTTATTAAAAACAATCTCAGATGAATAGATGCGTGTTTTAATACTGTACTTCATCACAGCTATGAGATCTCGATGCAGAGATCTGACCTTTAACCTTTTAGCTATCTTTAGCCAAGATCGACAACGTTACAGTCGATTATTTATGATTTATTTACCGAGTCAACAAAGCCGTTAAAGACAAACGAAAAGTTTTTATTTTATTGTTTTTTAGAACGTTTTAAGAGCAATGTTTTAAATCAATGGGGAAAGGTGGATCGGTAGGTTGGTGGTAAGTTGGTTTCCCAGTGCATCATGGGACTTTAAGGAGACTTGTAGCGGTGTACTTTCCCACACTCTCGTGTCACATCATCGTTAACCATCAGATTGCTCTATATTGTAAAACTTGGACTGCTTGTCTTTTTCTGTCTGTTCATTCTGGAACGAACACGCGCACACACACACACACACACACATGCACGCACGCAGAAAGAGAGAGACGTGCATGTGGTACGTATTAGGAAGCTGGTAGCGATTTCACTGCTGCTAACTGTGAACTCTCCGGGGGAAACGTAATTACAGGAAGAGCATTCTAAATATCATCGCAAGGGCGCACTTTTCTACCTCCACTCGCTCCCCTCGCTGCCTCCTTCCCCAAACGTCTGGGAGTCCAAAACGCCCTTAGGTGATGCAGAGAGAGAGAGAGAGAGAGAGAGAGGTCAAAAGCCACGGGTATTGAGTGGACTATAAAGTGCGCACTACGAAGATCGCATTTCATCATTTTCCCCAATGCAAATCTTAAAAAAAAAAAAAAAGCCTTCAGGTGACACAATCAGAGAGAAAGAGGAGTGCAAAGGACCAAAGGTTAAAGGTCACAGTGTTGAGTGTCCTACACTACTGCAAGCGTGCACTACAACGGAAAGGAAGCAGGATCGTCACATTTCTGTAGTTTCTCTAGATTGGGAACACAGCCGTCTGTAAATATTTACAGATTATTATTTCTGTGATGTGCAGTCAGGTGAAAGAGCGAGAGAGAGAGAGAGAGAAGTGAAGAGAGAGACAGAGGAAAAAAAACATTTTTGTTAGTTGTTTTTGGTTGTGTGTTTATCTGTATGTTTTCATGCAAAAAAAATTTAAAGGCAGACAGAAGAGGAGAGAAAAAAACTAAACGAAGAAAAGCAAAAGAGAGAAAAAGAAGTGCTAGAAAAGGAGAGAACAGTTGGGGGAGGAGAGAAAAGTCTTGATTTTTTTTTTGCTGAAAAGAAACTAAAGAGGAAAAATTGTAAAGGAGAAAAGATGAGAAACAGTGAGAGAGAATAAAGGAAAACGCTTTTATTTTCTTTAGAAGATGAGAAAAGAGTAGATAGAAAAAAAGGAAAGAAAAAATGCTTTTTTCTTTTCCTTTTCTTGAAGGAAGCTGAGACGAGAAAATTAGAAGAAAGAAAAGCAAAGGCAAAAGACCGAGAAGGAGAAATGTGATAAAACAAAGGAAAATATAGATCTACCGGGTTTCTGTTTCCTTCAACGTTTTTAAATAAGCAAAGAGAAAAGGTAGAATAAAAATACAGAAGAAAGTAGAGAAAATGAAAGGATGAACATTTTAAAAAGAAGACAAAGGATGACAGGAATTTTTTTTCTTCTTCCTGAAAAGAAGCAAAAGTTGTTTTTGGGTTTTTTTTTTTTTTAGTCAAAAAAAGTGAGAACAAAAAAGAGAGAGAGAAAGGTTAAAAGAAGCGAAGGAGAAAGGATAGAAAATGAGAACAGATGAGCAAGCGGAAGTAAAGTGTGAAGAGGGAGAAGCTGGTTTGCTTTCGCTCACGCGCACACACACACACACACACACACACACACACACACGGAGTGCAGCGCTGAGAAAAGTAGACGATTCATCCGTAATGAAACCTGCGCTTTGTTTCAAAATTCTCATATTATCATTAAAAATGATCAAATTCATCATCGCCGTTTCTTCTTATAACAGACGAGTTTAACAAACACATATAATAACAATCAAAATCAGACTTTTTATTAGACGTGTGTTAGACGTGTTATTAGACGTGAGCGGATATCAGAGAAAACAACCAACCCATTCGATCCGATCCTGTAACAAATGGGAAAGATTGGATTTGGATTTGACTTATTTTTTTTATTATTATTATTAAAATTAAAATGTTCACACAAAGTTAATTTGCATTTATATATATATATATATATATATATATATATATACACACACACCCCGTATTACTTAATTAATTAATTTATATTTGGTGTATATGTATGGTGATTTGTGTGAAAGCTGTTTTTTTTTTTTGTGTGTGTGTATATATATATATATATATATATATATATATATATATATATATATATATATACACACACACACATATATATATATATATGACATAATGACAGACTACTTTTTATATTTAAAAAAATATTTCAATCTGATTCTGGATTATTTTTGCATGAATATAAACGACAAAATGTTAATTTATTTTCATTGAAAAGAAACTGAAACGTTTACAGAAGTGTAGTTATTAATAAAGATTCTTTTTTTTATTTTATTTTATTTTTTCGAAAGTTATATTAGTGTTTTTTTGTTGTTGTTGTTTTTTTAAGTAGCTCAGTATTTAAATTATGTAAATGATTTATCCTTTAATACGAAGAAACCGTAGAAAAAAACCCTGATTTATTATTTAAAGGAGACAACTGAACAAAACTCGTAGACTTGTAGTTATTAGTATAAATAAAAAAGTACAAGGCAATAGCTGAATTATTGAACAGTGATTTGAATAGATATATGAATATATGAATGTATGAATGTTGTGTTGTTGTGTTTGCGCAGCTCCGGCGGACGACGTGCTGAAGGGGCAGCAGCTCAGGAAAGACACGGCGAGGAATCAGAGCACCGAGAACGAGAGTCTGACGGACGGAGACGACGACACGATTTCGTCTCTGGAGGAGAAAGAGCTGGACAGTCTCACAGGTAACTAACACACACACACACACACACACACACACACACACACAGTTTCCCCTCTTCATGTTTGTGTCTGGTTCTAAAAAGCATGTCATGTCGTTGCTGGATTTGGGACACGGCCCTGATCAGCGTATGATCAGAAATCCTGTATAACAAGGGATCAATTCAGCTCCCTCCCTCTTTCCTTCCCTTCCTCCCTCCTTCCCTTCCTCCCTCACTCATTATCCTGGATTTCTGATCGGAGCGTCCCAAATCGAAGAATTTATGAAGTGTGTGTATGTGTGTAGGAGGGAAAACCATTTATAACTTCTTTTATTATAGCATTCCCTCCCCCGTTACACGAGAGCAACCGTGTCCCAAATCGCAGGCCAGTCCACAAAGAGGACGTGTCCTAAAATACTCTGGATTGATTTGGCAGGTTTATAGAATTGTCGGAAAGGGTCGTGTCCCAAATCACATGATGAGGAGGGAATGAATGAATATATCCAATACGTCCAAATGATGATCTGGTAATATATAGTGTAAGTGTAATGCTGTGTTTTATTGCTCAGCTTTCTTTAGTTCAGTTTAGTCGAGAGCGGCCGCGTTCCAAATGGAAGGACGATCCGTAACCTTTTAAAAGAAGGTCTGAACACGAGAGGAATCGGAGCTGCAGAAACTGCAGAGTTTTGTTTTTTCTTACCCCTCAGTATTTTAAAAATGATTACGAATTCCCTTTTCGCTCATTATTCTAGTCTGAGAGGCCTGAGTGTAAAAAAGACGAGCGTGTTCTCTATTTTTACAGATAAATATATTTCTTTTTTAACTGCAGCTATAAATATTCAAGTGTGTGTGTGTGTTTGTACAACAGTTAGGCATAGGAAATACACTAGTCAAAGAATGAAAAAAGTGTAAAAGAAGGAAATAAAGACAATGTATATTATGAGTGTGTAGTTATAACGAGTGTGTGTTAGGATTGTAACGAGTGTGTAGTTATAACGAGTGTGTGTTAGGATTGTAACGAGTGTGTAGTTATAACGAGTGTGTGTTAGGATTGTTACGAGTGTGTAGTTATAACGAGTGTGTAGTTATAATGAGTGTGTGTTAGGATTGTAACGAGTGTGTAGTTATAACGAGTGTGTAGTTATAATGAGCGTGTGTTAGGATTGTAACGAGTTATAATGAGCGTGTGTTAGGATTGTAACGAGTGTGTAGTTATAACGAGTGTGTAGTTATAATGAGCGTGTGTTAGGATTGTAACGAGTGTGTAGTTATAACGAGTGTGTAGTTATAATGAGTGTGTAGTTATAATGAGTGTGTGTTAGGATTGTAACGAGTGTGTAGTTATAATGAGTGTGTGTTAGGATTGTAACGAGTGTGTAGTTATAACGAGTGTGTGTTAGGATTGTAACGAGTGTGTAGTTATAAC
>CM022778.1:3631371-3651371 GCA_012411365.1 Ameiurus melas | reverse complement strand
GGTTCTTGTCACCGCTCTGAATTTCTCCAGGTCTTGTTTGTTGGTTGAGTTTGTCCAGGCGTGGTTGCAGATCTCTTCTTTTTTTTTTTTTTTTTTTTTTTTTTTTTTTTTTTTGTGTGTGTGTGTGTGTGTGTCTCGCCGTTCTCAGAGTCTTTTGTTTCGAGTTAATTGAGTTCATTTATTTTTTAGAGCTCAGAGTTTGTCCAGGCTCTTAGCGTTGGTCAGGATCTCCCTCGCGAGTCTCCAGGTCTGCTTGGCGGCCGCCTCGAGGGCTGACGTCGCTTTGCCCTGAAATAAATCGAGGTTGGGGAGGAAGTAGTGAGGACACCGGCGGCACTGCAGACAGGAGACGAGCTGCAGCAGGACGCCGTTGATGCGATCGCCGAGGCTCGCCTCGTCCCAGTCGCTCTCGCGCGGGTGCTTCTCGCACTCGTACAGCAGCAGCGTCTTCATGTGGTAGCCGTTGAGCGGCTGGCCCGGCAGCTCCAAGTGCCTGTCGCGGAGCGTTTTTAAAACCGACAGGCACTTCTTCCTGCAGCCGGACATCAGCAGCCGGTTCTCTGCCTCTGCGAACTGCAGGACCCAGGCGTCGCTCTCGGCCGAGCTCTGCTTCCCCGCTAACGTGTAGCATTCTTTCGAGAGCAGATTAAATCCTTCGGCTTTGACCTCGGCGACCCGGTTCGGTCCGGGCCACGGGATGTGCGGTGGAGGCCACTGAGCGGCACTGCGTGGCCAGATCCCGGTGCACTTAAAGGCCGGAGTGATCTGCACCACGTAGCGCTCTCGAATCCGCAGCTTCACCTCGCTCGTGTCGGCCACCATCTTGACCGAGTCGCGGTAGCTGCACTTGTCCACCGCCTGCGCCACCAGAGTTTGGAACCTCGATCGGATCTTTCGCGCGGACAGATACCCCGAGGCGGTTATGAACTCGACCCAGAGCGACATGCTGCGCTTACGGCCGTCGCTGAGCTTCAGGACCGCGCAGCCCGGCAACGAGCCATCGTCCACAAAATTAAAGACGCCCATCTGGTTGAGGTACAGCACGACCTCGAACTCATGAGGCGAGATTACCTCGAGGCCCTCGTAGCGCGCGTCGATCTCGCTCAGAGAGCTGATGAAGCGTGGCTCCTGTACCTCTACCTCCTTCAGGACGTCCGATACGACCTTACACACCTCGCGGATGGTCTTGGCGATCGCCGCCTTGCGCGTCTGGCATCGCTCGTTGTAGTATTTGTTGAGCTGGTAGACCAGCTTCGCCTGAGCAGCGATCATGTTGGGGCAGAGGTCCGGGCCGAACACCGGAGGAGGATCGCAGTACACCGACGGATCCAACGCTTTAACCGGGCAGATCCCAAAGGTGGCAAAAAAAATTTGGGGAGGAGTATCGATAAAATAAAAAATAAAAATTCAATCAAAAAAAAAGAAAGAAAGAAAGAAAAAAGCTCGAACGAACCAGTTGGGTGTCAGACGGGAAAAAAAGTGTGTGCACCTAGTGTGTGTGTGTGTGTGTGTGTGTGTGTGTGTGTGTGTGTGTGTGTGTGTGTGTGTGTGTGAGAGTAGGTGTAGGTGTAGCAGAGGCCAAAAAACTTTGAAGCAAAAAATAAAAATGCAGAAGTTTTTGCACCTGTGGTGTGTGAAGGAGGTCAGCGCCCTTCAGGAGAGATGCAGTGTGGTCAAGTGTTCCTGCTGCTCCACAAACCAAATAAAGAAGCAGAAGAAGCCTCAGAAGATCTCAGCGTGTCAGTGTGTCATCTCTGCACGAGTGTGTGTTCACGCGTGCGCGTGCGTGTGTGTGTGTGCGCGTGTCTCCTCCGTCTCCTCCGTTCTACAGGAATGCCGTACCTCATGAATGGCCTTTTAGCCGAAGCCTCAAAACCCGGACAGAAATCGAGGGCCGGACCTGAACATCCTGCCAATCAGAGGCGCCGCAGTATCCCTCTGACCAATCCGGACGCAGTATGAGAGGTGGGGCGGGGAGAAGAGGGGGATTCATCCGACTCCGCCCTTCAACCCCGTACCCCCCCCCCCCAACACCTCTACGGCGTTCTAAAGTCTCCTGGTCCTGAGCGCGAGCGCAGACAGAACAGGAGGAGCGCGTGAGATGGAACTCGTGTTGTTGTTGTTTTTTTTTCCCCTCCCCTTTAAAAGAATAAAGCCGCAGCCGTTGTTGTGTTCCGTGTCGCGCGCGCGCCGGGCTTCTGCTCCGAGTTGCGTCATCACGGAACTTATTTAAATTGTTTGTTTGTTTATTTATTTCCAAAGTAAAGTTCTCCTTAAATAGTGATTAGGTGGGTATTAAAAAAAAAATATTATTATTTTTATAGAAATGTATGCGGAAATACCTTTACAGCGCGTCAACTTTATTTATTTCATTTATTTAATTTATTCAGATTTAACACCAATTTTGTTTTCTCGGCTTTATATTTAAACGCACTGCTGTTTTAGTCGCTGGAGGTTTCTGTTGTTGTGAGGTTTTATTATTATTATTATTATTATTATTATTATTATTATTATTATTGTTATTATTATTATTCACTCTTTTATCATTTACAAATTTTGCACATTTACGCTTTATTTTCTTTTTTTTAAATTTTTGCGTGTTCTGGGCTTTCTGTATCTAGGAGCTCGCGCGCGCGTCTCCACTGGTCTCGCTCTCGAGTCTCCGCGTGCTCTTAGAGCCGATGTGTTCACATGTGGCCTGATGTTCACGCGCTCCGTACACACTCGGCATGCACTTTAATAAAGGTTCATAAAGAATGACTCCACGCGGGAATGAGTTTCAGAGGACGATGGGGTATTTTTGTTTTTGTTGTTTTTTTTTGTTTGGGTTATTCTTTAAAAAAAAAGAAGAAGAAGAAATATCGGGATAAATTCGCGCCAGTTCTATAATTGTTTGTATTCAGATATTTATATTTAATCAGATTTAATTGAATTTGTTTGATCTGAGTATTCAATTAATATTAATTAATATGAGCAAGATCGTTGTGTGTGTGTGTGTGTGTGTGTGTGTGTTAAGTTTTCTGATATAAATTCCAGTTCATCCACAATTCCTCTTTTTCTGGAATTCCCGCTGTGTGTTTAACAGGCACGACACACACACACACACACACACACACACACACACACACACACACACACACACACACACACACACACACACACACACACACACACTTATCTCATTACAGATTACTCATTATAAGCCCGTGCTACAGGAACGTCATTCATATCATTAGGATGATGAATAAATCTCCCGCTGTTTGTTTTCGATCGATTCGGAATGTTTTTATTAATAAATTAAACGTAATCAATAATAAAACACGGTGTCTGCAGGCGCGCGCGCATTACCGCATGAACCGTGCACCCCTTGATACTTAGGTGAAGTCTGATTAAGCCAGGTGTGTGTGTGTGTGCGCGCGCGCGCGCGGCCTGACTTTCTCGGGCTCGGTGTGCATCGGATTTTTTTGTTGTTGTTGTTGTTGTTGTTGTTTTTTGTTTGTTTGTTTTTTTAAAAGAAGAAAAATAAAAATAAACGACTTTTATTTTTTCTGTAACACTGAAAGCTACAAGAATGGGGAACGCCCCCCTCATCATCATCATCAAATAAATTAAATAAACATTAGTTTCACTGGGGAAAAAAAAATCAAAAGGCACGTTATTGTTTAAATGCGTTTGAAGAGTTTGTTCGGATTACAAAGTATTAAAAAAACAATTCGGTAAACATATCGTGCACGTGATGAGCTTATTCGCGGTTACATCAGACACACATTTTATTAATATCTAATTATATAATAATCATTAGGAATTATTATTATTGTTATTATTATTATTATTATTATTATTATAAATTATTTCCCGTTAATTAGACGTGTATGTTCAGCATGCTTCTAGTCTCTATTCCTTTTTTAAACAAACTAAAAAAATGTCTGTCATTTCCATTCGTTTAGAACTATTCCTCCTGCGCGCGCTCTTTAAACGCTCATAAGACTTCACGCGTACAGAACTCGCGGAGTCACGAAGTCACGCGCAAAATAGACTGACCATCATCATCATCCTAATAATTATTATTATTGTTATTATTATTATTATTATTATTATTATTATTATTATTATTATTATTATTATTATTATTTTGCGCTTATACTGTGACGTAGTCTGTGAAATGCCTGGGCATCATCCTCAGCGTTAAATAGAACGTCCTCGCGCTTTCCAAATCGCTCCATATAAGGAAGCAACGAACAGGCGCGCGCGTAAATGAAACTCTCTCTGGTGTTTTTGTGCGCGCGCGAGCGAGGGTGTGTTCCCCTTGTTTCGCGCATGCGCATGCGCATCCCCACGTCACAGGCGATCTGCTGAGGGGCCACCGATTGAACGGCGTTCCGGGACACGCTTTTTAACGTGTTCGTCTCGTTATGGCGGGAATTTCTGTCTCCGCTGTATGGGGGTTTTAAAGCGTGATTTTAGAAATGGGACGTTTTCACACACTAAAGTAAAGGGGACTGGGGACGCCACAGTTCAGTCGTTAAATGTTCCTCGGAAACATCATTTTTATTTTAGATCGCGCTAAAGAACAAACTCATCAGGGTCTTTACGTCTCCAACGTGATTTGTAGTTTCAGAAGGGAAGCACGTGTCACGGCGGCCATCTTAACGCTGCTTCAGTTACTCGCAGTGTCTCCGTTCACCCGCTTGTACTGCGCGCTTCAAGTACGCACTCTTTTTGTGAAGAAAACGCACATGCGTTTGAGTGTGACGCAAGAGTGCGCGAGTACTGGGACGTACGCACACGCCACGTAACGGAAGAGGACGCTGTTGTGTAGTTACACACGCCTCAGACTCAGAGTGAGAGAACCGGTGCCACAGGGCATTCTGGGTAAAATCCCATCTGCTCTATGACCTCAACAGATCCGTGGAAAAAATCTGCTAAGCCGGACCGGAGGCGAGTTGGGTTTACCCAGAATGCACCGCTGTGCTCTGACACTGTGTTTGTTCAGTTGCAGTTGTCAGATGTTATTCCTGTCAATCTTTGAGGGGGTGTGTGTGTGTGAGGGTGTGTGAGAGAGAATGTGTGTGTGTGTGTGTGTGTGTGTGTATACTAAAATGAAAAACGGTTCAATAAATCAAATGTTGTGTTCATTACTACGCTGTTAAGGACCGTCTGATCTGTGAGATTTGTGATCTCGGTCTGTCTCTCTGTATCCAGATCTGTCTCTCTCTTTCTTTCCGTCTCTCTCCCTCTTCATCTTCCTGTCTGTCTCTCCTTTCTGCCTGTCTCTCTTTCTTTCTTTATCTCTGTCTTTTTCTCTGCCTGTCTTTCTTTGTCTGTCTCTCCTTCTTTCTGTCTTTCTTTCTGTCTGTCTCTCCTTCTTTCTGTCTCTGTCTCTTTCTTTCTGTCTGTCTTCCTCCTTTGTCTTTCCTCTCTTCTCTCTGTCTCTTTCTGTCTGTCTCTCCTTCTTTGTATTTCCTCTCTTCTCTGTCTCTTTGTCTGTCTCTCCTTCTTTCCGTCTTTCCTCTCTTCTCTCTGTCTCTTTCTTTCTGTCTCTGTCCTTCTTTCTGTCCTTTCTCTCTTCTTTCTGTCTCTCTCTCTGCCTCTCTTTCTGTCTCTCACCTTCTTTCTGTCTTTCCTCTTTTCTCTCTCCTCTCTCTCTTTCTGTCTCTCACCTTCTTTCTGTCTTTCCTTTTCTCTCTCTCTCTCTCTCTCTCTCTCTCTCTGTCTTTCCTCTCTTTCTCTCTTTCTTTCTGCCTATCTCCTTCTTTGTCTGTCTCTCTCTCTCTCCCTTCTGTATGTCAGCATCTCCTGCTTCCTGTCTTTCTTTCTTTCTCTCATTTCTTTGTCTGCTTCTCTTTCTTTGTGTCTCTCTCCTTTCATTTTATCGTCCTTTAAGACTATTCATGTGGTATATTAGTACTCTACAATTTTACATTTATTTGAAATTTTCATGCTGATTATTATTATGATGATGATGATGATTATTATTATTATTATTATTGTTATTATTATTATCATTAAGATTATGATTATGATTATGATGATTATTGTTATTATGATTATTATTGTTATTATTATTATTATTATGATGATGATTATATTTGATGTTAGAATTTGAATGTGAACTATGATTCTAGCTGGTTGAGGATTTCGTTTTGGTTTTCTTCTTGTCCAGTGAGCACGTCTCCGACTCTTGCTCAGCGAGATGAGAGTGAGACCGCGTTCCGTTTCACGCACCTGAACCTTCTCGGCTTTGAGACGTATATTTGGCTGTTTTTCTCTTTTTGTTTCTTTCTGTTTCTCTTTATGCGTGTCGTGTCTTCCGGTTTCACAGCGCGACTAAAATGAACCTCTAAAGTCCACTGAGTTTGGGGAAAAAAAGAAAAGAAAAAAAAAACCCCAGCACGAGGCAGCAGATCTACAGAGAAAATACGGTTAAGTATCTGAATAAATAACGAGACGCCCACCGAGGTGTCGGGGTTCCTTACGAAATGTAAATCTGACATTTCTATTATTTAAATAGCCGTTATTTTTTTAGTGTGTGTGAAGGGCTGAGTAAACACACTCCGGAGTGCGCACTTCACACTCGTGGTCCTTAACGCTGTTTAAGATTCTTTTTTTTTTTTTTTTTTTTTTTTTATAAACGTTTTCTTTTTTTAAACAAAGCCGAGAGCCAGAGCTAATGCGGAGTCTTTTTCTTTTTTCTTTTTTTCCAGGAGCTTTAGAGGCTTTTCCGCATTGAATAGTGTGTGTGTGTGTGTGTGTGTGTGTAGCACAAAGATGCTCCTCTTTGATCTGACAACTCAACTCTGATCCTCTTGACGGCACTGCATAGTGTCCGATAAGCCTCTCTCCTCTCTCTCTCTCTCTCTCACTCTCACTCTCTCTGTCTCACACACACACACACACACACACACACAAACACACACTACCCGTTCTCTCTCTGCTACTCTAACATGATTTCCAGATCGTCTGGTCGCTCCACTGATGCGCATTGTCTGGCAGTAGCTTGTTATCTTTCCTTTATCTTCGGTCACGTCCCAAATCAACCCGTAGTCTAGTAGATAAAGTGGAGTAGGGCTCGTCATGATTAGTGAAAATGAGCCGAAATATGGTTTTGTGTTTTTTTGGGGTTTTTTTAGTGGATGATGAACTTGAACATAAAAGCTATGAGTTATGAAAGAGAGAGAGAGAGAGAGAGAGAGAGAGAAAGAGAGAGTGCAACAGACAGACAGCAGGAAAAAACCTGTAACGGTTTTCTTTTCTGCCCGTGTCAACTCATATTAATGTTCTTACACTAACACTACACACTTCCAGGTGACAGGGTGAGAGAGAGGAATAAGGAGACCGAGACCAAAAGACATACAAAGTGAGAGAGACACTGAGAGAGATATTGACAGAGACAAGTAAGGAGATAGAGAGACAGTGAAACGAATGGAGAGAGAGTGACAGTGAAAAGTAATGAGAGAGAGACATGCGGAGAGAGAGACAGCTAAAAGTAAGGAGAGAGAGACATGCGGAGAGAGAGACAGCTAAAAGTAAGGAGAGAGAGACAGAGAGAGACACGTACTAAGTGAGAGATGGCGAAATGTATGGAGTGAGAGACAGAGAGAGACATACTGAAGGAGAGATGGCGAAATGTATGGAGTGAGAGACAGAGAGAGAGAGAGAAATACTGAGGGAGAGATGGCGAAATGTATGGAGAGAGAGACAGAGAGAGACGTACTGAGTGAGAGAGAGACATACTCAGGGAGAGAGAGAGAAATACTGAGGGAGAGATGGCGAAATGTATGGAGAGAGAGACAGAGAGAGACGTACTGAGTGAGAGGGAGACATACTCAGGGAGAGAGAGAGACATACTGAGGGAGAGATGGCGAAAAGTAAGGAGAGAGAGACGGAAAAAAGTGAGAGAGAGAGAGAGACAGCGAGAGAGAGACACATGGAGAAAGACGGTTGAAGAGAGACATGCTTTTAGCGTGTACTGGAAACTTGAGAGGGTTTTATACACACACACACCAGCTGTGCAGACCCTGAAGAAATCAAACCGCTGCTGCTAATTGCTTGGCAGATTTTTCCACGGATCTGTTGAGGTCATAGAGCAGATGGGATTTTACCCAGAATGCCCTATGGCACCGGTTCTGTCTCACTCGCTGTCTCATGGCCTGTCTTGCTGCAGTACAGATGCCATCATCATCAGAGCCATATTGAGTTCCAGCATCAAAGCTTTTACACTAAATAGCAGTCTATTAATCACACACATAGACATTAAGGGTGGAACTGGATCACACACACACACACACACACACATTAATTATCATGTCACTGCTGTACTGAAATTCAACAACCACCCAAATAATATCAACTCACCGGTGGTCGTGTTCCTGTGAGGAATGGTGTAGAGGGGTGCCAATACTTTGTGCAGCACAACAGACGGACTGCAGTCGTTCACTGTACAGCTATACCGTGGCCTGTGTGATGGAGGTATGGATAGATTGTTGATTGAGATGGTTGGACAGACAGACAGACAGACAGACAGACACAGAGACAGACAGATTGAGAGAAGATAGATTGATTGATGGTAGATGGATGAATAGACAGATTGATCGTAAATAGACAGACAGGTAGATAAATAGAACGACCGATAGATAGACTGATAGATAGAGAGATAGCAGTGAATTAGGAACAGTTGTCACCAAGCCCCACCCACTTTTCTTTGCTCCACCCTGACTTCATAACTGGTGCTCATTCTCTTATTACAGTTAGAGCATTCGGCACAAGCCGTTCTCCTTTATACAGCTGAGCAGTTCAGGGTTAAGGGCCTTGCTCGAGGGCCCAGCTGCGGCAGCTCGGCGGTGCTGGGATCTGAACCCACGACCTTCTGATCGGTGGTCCAACATCTTCGCCACCGCCTTAAACACGAATGACTCCCAGATGATTCGTTCATCATGTCGCTGCTGTTCTAACTCCGATTCTAAAGTCCCATGCTCAACACTGACCCCCAGCAGTGCAGCCCCTGTCTCACTGCCTGTCTCACTGCCTGTCTCACCCCCGTGATATGACGTGTAGTGGTTCGGCAATGCAAATGCAGCCACTTCTATACCCTGACACACCTTAACCACTCGGAGAAAAACGAGACGAGAGAAAAGGCTTGTTAGTAGTAGAGACACACACACACACACACACACACACACACACAATTTCCGAGTGAATGACCTCCGACTGCGGGTGCCTCTCCGTGTGTCAGTCAGCTATTGACTTTCCACTTACAACTGTGTGTGTGTGTGTGTGTGTGTGTTTAGACTCTAATGGCGATTTAGCAGCTATGATGTCATCAATATGGTCATATTTACCCCCTGTAATGTCTTATGATACCAATGACTGAGGTAACATTTCTGCTATTTACGTTCATACTTAACTCCTCTCTCTCTCTCTCTCTCTCTCTCTCTCTCTCTCTCCCCCCTCACCCTCCCCCCACCGTGTCGTTTGAGTGTCTAAATACTATTTACCTGCTTAAAGACTTGCTCTAAAGCGCTCTTCTGCTGCCGCTGTCACTTTTGAATCCTCCCTAAACCCCTCGAAGGATTTTCCCTTTAGCCTTTAAAAACTTCCCTGACCCCCCCGAGGCCGTTTCGGAGAGACGGGGCGCCACAGTGTCACCTCTCTTCACCCTCTCGCGTCTAAATCCAATTAGGAGCAGGACAATGGGGGGATTATGGAAGGGGTGGGGGTATTATGGGGGGGTGGTTTGGCATTTTTCAGAGCGAGTATGCATGGTGCTGCTGTGTAGCGACCACGTTGGTGTGATTAAACAATACGGTCATGTTGTTCGGTTCCTAAACTGCTAGCAGATTGTTTACAGTTGTTCGCTCTTGGCCTGCGACTGTTCCGTTTCACATGTAGGTGCGACATGACAAAAAGCGACGGCTGAATTTTTATCGATTATCCACTTGTATCTAATTCACTTCATGGACCATGCGATGTTTAACCCCGCCCTACACCCGTAGACGTGGTCTGTTGTATTATATACATTCGAATGTATATTTTCTGAAATGACCCTGGGGGGGGGGAGATAAATAAAATGGACAGGTCACACCCACAAGTGACATCACAGGCTTTGTTTGCTTGTATAAACACTTATATGGTTTGCGTTTTGAATCTTACATTTTTTAAATTTTATTTTAGATCAGTTTAAATATTCCAAGAACTATGATATGACTATCGTAGATAAATCAGACTATCGTAGTTACACGGTTTCTAAGCAACAGCTTAACTACGCTGGACGGTTTATACCGAGTGTGAAAACAAGAGAAGAGAAGAAAGACGTTAGAATGTTTGCTAACATTTGGCTTAGCTAGCATCTTTTCCGCCTCAGACAAAAGTTTTGGTTGGAAAACACACTTATGTTTCATACACACACACACACACACTCTCTCTCTCTCTCTCTCTCTCTCTCTCTCTCTCTCTTTCTCTGTTTAGTGTTTATCTCTCCATATTTTTCTCTCTAATCACTTCCTCCTTCTTCACCTGTCGGGGGGTCGAGGCTAACTGAGGATTAGCTGAAAGTGTTGTGTTTAAAATCCTACTTGTTGAAGCTTTAAGAAAGACAATAAGGGTTAAGTACGGTCTCAAGAATCATTAGCTAAATCTAAGAACACACACACACACACACACACACACTCAGGTTTTACAGGAGTGTTTTTATTAGATCGGGAAACATGCGAGATCTTGTACACAGATACTGTCCTGAAGAAATTTCTAGAAAAGACAGCACACACTTTCCACTATACTAGCCTACTAGCTAATGGTCTAATTAGAGTTTGGCAGCTAGAGCTAAATCCTGACCGACTACACGGTGAGGCTAAACGCATACAACTAGCTCTGTGTCGCAGCTTAACATAGCTAACTTTATTTCATTACACACTTATCTGAATGTTACATTTGTAAACCGACTCTATTTCTCGGGTTTGCACATCTGCAGTGCATTGTGGGTAATACACACAGAGTAGAACACCATACATAAACTAACCTAGTTCTGGTTAGTTCTAACTAACCTCTCTTCTAATAAGTACACTAACCAGTTTTTCGTGAGTTTTAGTGTTTGGGACGGAGCCATGTCTTGGACGACACGCTAACTGTTTAAGGTATTAGCTTTAGCGCTGTGCATTTGATGGCAGGAGGCTGAATGTTTAATGAGTCACTGCATTAATTGTGGAAGAAATGAATCCTTTAACCTCCAGGGTGATTTTTAAACCCACAATCCTCTCTCTCTCTCTTTCTCTCGCTCTCCCTCTCTTTCTCTTTTTCTTTTCTTCCCATTTTAAAAGGCTGATCTGTGTGGCGAGAGTGAAAAGGCCCACCAACACTCTGATGAGGAGCAAAAGAGCCTTAATCCCATCAGATTAGCTCTCTTTATTTCAGTTCAGGCCTTTTAGAGAGAGAAACATTCAAACCGTCCATCACATAAGGGCACTAAATTCCCAGTGCTCTACCGAGAAGTTTTCTTATTCTCGTAGTTAACACACTGTACAGTGCACTATGTATATGTAGTATGTGGTGCATGCTATTTATTACTCATCGTTAGTCAGTTTAGGTAGCTAAGCAGTCATAGCAAAGCTTGAACCATTACCATGGCAACCGCCCTCACTCCTTACGGCTGCATTTTAAACTGCATGTTGTCATACTAAAGAGCGTGTGGGAATAGTTCAGCGTACTGTACAGTAACAGTCCAAAATACTTAGTGAGAGATTATATCAAGGGAATAGCGGATATAGGGAGAAGGGAATAGGGGCCGAGTGAGCTCGGTACGGGGACAGAGAAAGTGTGTAGGGTGTAGTCGGGACTCTGTTAAGGGGATGGAGAAATGGTGTAGAGTGTAGGACGCAGGGTGTAGAGTGTACGGCGTAGGGTATAGTCTGAAGGGTGTAGGGTGTAGTCTGGAGGGCATAGACTAGGGTGGTGTCTGGAGGGCGTAGGGCATAGTCTGGAGGGTGTAGACTGTAGGGTGTAGTCTGGGGGGCGTAGACTAGGGTGTAGACTGTAGTCTGTAGGGTGTAGGGTGTAGTCTGGAGGGCGTAGGGTGTAGTCTGGAGGGTGTAGACTGTAGGGTGCAGTCTGGGGGTGTAGACTGGAGGGTGTAGTCTGGAGGGTGTAAGGTGTAGACTGTAGGGTGTAGTCTGGAGGGCGTAGACTAGGGTGTAGACTGTAGGGTGCAGTCTCGAGGGTGTAGACTGGAGGGTGTAGTCTGGAGGGCGTAGACTAGGGTGTAGTCTGTAGGGTGCAGTCTGGAGGGTGTAGTCTGCAGGGCGTAGAGTGTAGACTGTAGGGTGTAGTCTGGAGGGTGTAGAGTGTAGATTGTAGGGTGTAGTAGAGATTATATTTGCTAAGTGATGAAATAAAAGCAGTTTGCTATGTACTCTGCTCTTCTTGATCATGTGCTTCTGCAATCCCATGATCCTTTGCTCTCAGGACATCAGAGACTTTTTGTAATCCCCTGCCATTAAAGTCTTGGCCACACACACACACACACACACGGTGACAGCGTGTCCTGGCATCGCTCAGATGGAACAGCAAATCCGCTCTAATTGGCTCCAGAGCGCTGTGGCTGATTGGCTGGACAAAACATTGTTAGCAGAGGAGGTTGGCTCCACCCCCTCGTTAGCGTGATGAACTCATTTAGTGATCGGGAGTGACATGTGGTGGAGAGAAGAAGAGTGTGTGTGTGTGTGTGTGTGTGTGTGCATGTGTGTGCATGCGTGCGAGTGTATGTACCTCAAACCTCAGTGTGTTAGTTGCGTGAAAGGTAGGAAAGAAAAAAAAAACGAAATTAGGGAAAGAGAAAAGCAAATGAAAGAATAAATAAAACAAAGGAATGAAAGAACCAGAGAGAAAGGAGACATGAATAATGAAAGAAAAAAGAAGTGAAAAAAGAATGAATGGAAAATAAAAAGAATGAAAATGGACAGAGAGAAAGAGGGGAAGTGAAACAGGAGAGAGAGAAAAATGAAGAGGGAAAGCGTGAGAGAGCGAGAAAGGGAAAGAGTGAGAAAGGAGAAAAGAATGAATGAATGAACAAAAAGCTGGAAAAATTAAAAGAAAGAAATCTTAATAATTTTTTAAATAATTTTTTTTGAAAGAAAGGGCTATTAAGTAGGTGTGTGTGTGTGTGTGTGTGTGTGTGTGTGTGTGTGTGTGATAACCCCCACTCTGTGTGTGTGAATGGTATCGGTGTTGGCGTGCCGTGTTTGTGTGATAGTGATGGATCACCACTCTTCCTCCTCCTCATTAATTTCATCACGTTATCGCCACACAGAGACGATCATACACACACACACACACACACACACACACACACACACACACCGCCTTTAACATTCATTACACCCCAATCACCTCACACACACATACACGGTCATGGTGTGAGACTGCAAACGTGACCCACTTGGTCGCTCTTTGTGGGCAGGAAGTAATATTAAGTCCAGTGCTGTACTCCAAATCTATCCCATAATACCGTGTAACATCACCGTTATAGCAACCAGCTCATTTTTAGACAAAATGTTGTCCGAAATCCGAAAACGCGGTGTAGTTTTCATGCAAAAAAAACAAAAACTTTACCCGTCTGCTTTCAGCGTCAAACATGTGACCTAGTCACGTGTTGATGTGTTTAAAATCATGACAACACCGTTGCTAGGCAACTGTATGTGTAAGAGCACAACCTAGATAATGACTCAGGCTGAAAATGTAGCCGTTAAACTGTGAAATACGTTCTACAGGCTGTTCTAACGGCACAGCGCCGGTGGAAACCAAGCAGAACGATGAGAAATATCAACATTTCTCTCAGATATGTCGATAGAAGCAGAGAAAAATGGTTCTATCTGGCGAATATTGCACCGTTATTACGCTAGCGTGAACCGCTAATCAGACGTCCATGAGCGTAGCGAGAGGCGTAGTGAGATGTGTCGGTGTCGCGTCATAGGAACAAACTATTGTGAAATTTTCTCATAAACACAGCGATCACGATCGTATCTTAACAACAGCATCGAACGCGGCCGTTAGCTAGCTAGTCACTCTGGTTTCTCTCAGTGTTGTCTCACAGAGCGTTTCCTCGACCGCCGTCGCCTCCGGATCGTTCGAAATCTTCAAGCAGGTTTCCGCCATTGCTGTCGCGTTCTCAAATGGGCAGAAGGTGTTGATCAATCGTTCTGTAGACCCTTTTGGTGTTGGTTTCAAAGAGACCCGAGTAGCCTAGCAACCTGACACTACGTGGTAATAATCAGAGCTACAATGTTGTTTACGTATTATTATTATTATTATTATTATGCATTATGGATTAGCTATAAAAGAAAGGAAGTACTATTTGGCAAAACTAACACTTTAAAAATGGTGTCACTCTGGAAGATCCTTACGTTTTGGCATCCTGTCAGAGGATAAATGATGCTAAGCGGTGGTTTAGCCTGCAACAACCGGACACGTATACACAACTGGTTAGCTAGCTAAACGTCTCCATTATAGGCGACTCCACAGTAAGAGTGACCCCTAGCCGTCTAGCTAGTTTCTTGATGTTGATTTTAAGCGAGCTACAGTACGTAGGTTAGTTAACGCAAACCGAATTAGACGTGTCCACTAACTATCCTGTGAAATTCTTAAGTTAGCGAGACATCCGCACTGATGTGATAGTTAGGTGTTAGTTACTTTGCTCAAAGAAGGAGCTCCTCGGACCGGTTATCCCTCCTTAACCACGGTTCTGAATTTTAACCTGTAATATTTGCTATCGTTTCTATAGTAACAGCGAATACACAGCGGACTGGTATAGTAGACGCTCCCGCGTGGCGTTATTTAAGACGTAAAGACATTTCCTGATTGCCCTGGTGACGTTTTCTGTAAGGAGACATTTATGGAAGGAGTCTCCAGTGTCAGCGCTTTGTCACCGGAAAGTCTTGGGGTTTGTGGTTTCTACGCGACGTGACTTTTTTTTTTTTTTTTACTGTCATTGTATTAACTTCAAGCGAGGGAATGAAGAGAGGCTGCCGAAGAGAACAATGTTTCGACAGTGACGCGTTCCGTTCTACGGCTTTTACGTGCAAGTTTAAACGGATTTTTAAAAAAAAGGATTCGAACACGATGATGTTTAATAAATGAATAATTGTAATCAGCGCTGTGGAATAAGAGGAATGAAGTCACTCGGACCCCTGTCGTGGATTGTTTTGGTACAACTGCACGTCCCGGAAGTGTTTTATTCCTTACGTAGGACCCTTCGTGTTTACTATAATACCTGTGTGTGTGTGTGTGTGTGTGTGTGTGTGTGTGTTTTTTTTTTTTTTTTTTTTTGGCTTTTTCTTATCGTTTCTGAAACAGCAGTGCTCCTGCTGCCCTTCACACACACTCTTCACACTCATTTATCTTAAAAAGAGAGGGATAGATAGCTCTCTCTCTCTCTCTCTCTCTCTCTCTCTCTCTTTCTATCTCTATCTATCCTTTTTTCGTGGTGCTGCATTTTCAATTAAATTCCATTCAGTTTTGTCAGAGACAGAGCACATGCTCTCTAGTAGCGGTCCCCTGTGTGTGTGTGTGTGTGTGTGTGTGTGTGTGTGTGTGTGTGTGTGTAGGCGCTTGGAGGACATGGGCTCCTTTGGCAAGAGGACAGCTCGTGTGTGTGTGTGTGTGTGTGTGTGTGTGTGTGATGTGTCCTTCTTCATCTCAGACTCATTTCTGTACCTGACAGAGACAAATGACATCACTCAGAAATGAGACGCAGCCGCCGAAACAGGTTGAGTGGTTCCCAATGACACACACACACACACACACACACACACTCAGAATTCTTTGTTGTCTGCAGGATGTTGTGCTCTCTGCGCTTATGAGCCTCAGATCTTCGAAGGGCACTTCAGATGAGTGCGCACTATTTATTCTCCGATTTAATTCACTTACATTTAATCAAATGGGCTGAATAGGGCACGATGCCACACACACACACACTCTCTCTCTCGCTCTCGCACACACACACACACACACACGCAGCACACAAATGTGTTAGAGAAACTGAACACACTCGAGGTCAGAGGTCACCGCTTCCTCTATGCTACTAGATTGCTTTACTGAGCGGGAGGTTCTGTGCCCTGTATTTTTAGAAATAAACCTGTTTGTGATTGGGATTCTTCTGCAAGGACAATATGTTTGGACATAGTAAAAAAAATTATTATTAAAAAGGAATGTAACGGAACAATAAAAGTCAAATAAATTCAATAACAAAAAGGTCAAATAAAAAAAAAACAAACAAAAGAAAATAACTGAAAAGAAAACAAGCACATGTAAAAGAAACACGAAACAAAACCGACGCAAAAACCTAAATGAATACAAAACAGCATAAAAAATGTAAACAAAACATAAACAAAGTGTAAAACAACAAGTGTAAACAAACCCAAGTAAAATGAGCACAAGACACGGACACATACACAGACGGACACAGAGATGGACAGACACAGACACATAGAGACAGACGGACACAGAGATGGAGACGGACAGAGACAGAGTTGGACACGGAGACGCACATCGAGACAGAGATGGACAAATAGAGACAGAGTTGGATGGACACAGATGGACACGGAGAAGCACATAGAGACAGAGACGGGCACATAGAGACAGAGTTGGACAGACACACAGAGACAGAGACGGAGTTGGACGGACACAGAGACGGTGTTGGACGGACACAGAGACGGACACAGACACAGAGATGGACACACAGAGACCGAGACGGACAGAGAGACAGAGACGGAGTTGGACGGACACCGAGACGGAGACGGAGTTGGACAGACACAGAGACAGAGTTGGACGGACACAGAGACCGAGACAGAGATGGACACAGACACAGAGACGGACACAGAGACAGAGACGGAGTTGGACGGACACAGAGACAGAGACCGAGACGGACACAGAGATGGAGTTGGACGGACACAGAGACGGACACACAGAGACGGAGTTGGATGGACACAGAGACGGACACAGACACAGAGACAGGGTTATTTTTTCAGGAAGAGAAATGTATCTGTAAATCGGATTGTGCTGCAGTGAGATGAGGGATTTTCTCTGGGTTTTTTCTGAATACATTTTTTGACAGTATCTCTGGAGCCTGATATCTCTTCCACTGTGTGTGAGGACTGTTTTCTCGCCACGTTAGCTGTGATGGTGTCGCAGCTATAATCCTCATTTAATTGAACTCCTGAGACTTTAAAGCAGGAGTATGTGTCTGACAGCAGCCGTGACGTGTGTGTGTGTGTGTGTGTGTGTGTGTGTGAGAGCGACCCAGCTGCTCTCCTACTTTAATGAGCTCTTCTCACCACTAACGTTAACGTCAGTCGCTAACTGCACATTTGAATATTTGTAGTTCGCTCTGTTCTTCATCTCCGTGCTCTTGTCCTCCCTTCCTGGTCTTTCGGTACAGTGTGACTCCGTGCCCGGGTCCTGGATGTCTGTGATGTCTGTGATGTATCTGAGTTGCATCATGTCTGCTCAGAGACGAGGTGGGAAAGATGATGTGACGTGATGTATAGTCCGGTATCTAGACTCTTTATTTATTTATTTTTTTAATCGGTCATTTCTTTAAGAGTAATCACAAAAGTGTATTATTGGAGTTATATAAAGAAATAAAAATGGAAGTTGTTAAATGAGCTCCTCTGACAGAAGAAATGACCTGGAATGAAGACCCGTGAGAGGTTGACGTTTGCACTAGAGCAGTATTCTGTGGTTTTAAATCAGAAGATTTAAAGCAGCGCTGTGTGGAAAACTTTCCCTGCTGTGGATGATGTACTGATGATAAAGGGATGATGAAGGTGTGTGTCGTGTGCGTATTGACCGAGTGGTTATGAATGGATCGGCTCTCCCGAGTGTGTGTGTGTGTGTGTGTGTGAGTGTGTGAGAGAGTGTGTTACTGATCACCGTTTAGTGGAGTGTGTGCTTTTTCACTCGGACTGAATGGAGCTCGTTTGGCTCTTTAAAGAATCTCTGCTTCGTGAAGGTTGATCAATAAGACACATCCATCGTGCTGCTGCCGACCGACCGCGCTCGCTGTGATGGATGATCACACACACACACACACACACACTCACACACACTTCACACGTTTCACACGTCAACTTCTCTCTCTTTCTCTCCGTTATATTTGTTCTGTCGAATTCTCCGTTCTGATTGGTCGGAAGGGGTCGGTTAAACGCGTGCTCGATTGCATCGCGCGTATAGTGAAGTTTCCTTCCTTAGGATTTTTTGAAGGAGTCTCCAGTGTCAGTGTTGAGTCATTTCCTGTAAAAGCTTCTCATATTCATCTCTCTCCCTCTCTCTCCCTGTCTTTCCCTCTCTCTCTCTCTCTCTCTCCCTGTCTCTCTCTCTCTTTCTCTCTCTCTCTCTCTCTCTCTCTCTCTCTCCCTCTCTCTCTCCCTCTCTCTCTCTCTCTCTCTCTCTCTCTCTCTCTCTCCCTGTCTCTCTCCCTCTCTCTCTCTCTCTCAGTTGTTGGCCTATGCAGATGGACTGCACGGGAAGTGGATGTTCTCGGAGATGCGAGCGATCTTCTCACGGCGGTTCCTCCTGCAGAACACGGGACTGGAGATCTTCATGGCCAGTCGGAGTAAGAGTTTACGATTTATTTATTTATTTTAATAAGCGATACGTGATCTTAAAACTGAATATATTTGCCTATTTTATTTATATGTATGACATCACTGATATCTCAAACTTTACAGCTTTGTCTCCTCATGACGTAAAAGATGGAAATGTAATGCATTTGTCATTTATGCATTTTTATTTATATCACGTTACATGATTCGTTCTGTTGGTCTGAAGGAAGGAAGGTGTTGATTCATTTTCTGTAACAGCAGCTCTGACAGTAGTGCCAGCTGCTTTCACTACGTTACCGTTTCTATGGTAACAGCCCTGGGACTTGTCCAGTGGAAAAAGAAAAGGGAAAAAAACGTGTATAATCGTCGATATGATGAATTATTTGGTTCTTACAGTATTTTCTGTAAGCAGACGTTTATTGAACGATTATGGAAGGAGTCTCCAGTGAAAGGAATGAAACCCTTCAGGATGCGCTATTATATTCCTGTAACAGCACTCATCACTCTAATGTTGTTGTTCTTCTTGTCTTTTTCTCTCTTCAGCCTCGGTGATGTTTAACTTTGCGGATGCTGCAACAGTAAAGAAAGTCATTTACGTGCTGCCTAGAGTCGGAGTCGGCACCAACTTCGGCCTCCCTCAGACCAGGTGTGTGTGTGTGTGTGTGTGTGTGGGTGTGTAGAGGGGGGTGTTGGTGTACCACGGTCTAATTAGCTTCACACAAACACGATCCACATCATTTATTTATCTCGCAGACTGAGACGTAATAGAGGGTGGACAGCACCTGCAGGGCAAACTGAGGGGAAACACACACAGACACACACACACACACACACACACGCACGCACACGCCATTCTTTTAATAATTCCTCAGATATTCATGTAAAATATTCTTATCATTCCCGTATTATTCCTTGAATTAAGGGACTGTGACCCTAACACTAAGGTGAAATTCCCTTTTTGCCGTCTATTCAAAATTTTCTACTTGACATTCGAACATAGAACTTTGCGATGATTTTAAGTCGCACTTCGCATAAAATAACCGAATAAAATAGCGCTAGATTGAAATATTTCCCGCATTTTGTGTATATTCCTCAATTATTGACTTAACAGTAAATGATTTATTTACTGTTTTTTAAAATGAGATTTTCCGTAATATTCCAATAACATTGTTAATAATTATGTGTTGTAAAATGATCCGAACTATCCGATCGAATTTCCTTAATATCCATATAAACATTTCGACATTTTTTCCCTCCCAATATTACTTTATCGTTTCTTTTGTTTTGTTTGTTTGTTTGTTTGTTTACGTCCCCTGTATGCTCCCTTTCACTTGATCCCATGACACTCCTCCATCATTCCCCCCTTGGCGTTCCTGCAGCAGCCCCCCCACACACACACACACACACCCTTCC
>CM022778.1:3548871-3626371 GCA_012411365.1 Ameiurus melas | reverse complement strand
GAATGTAGATCTCCGCGAGAGATCACTGATTCAGTCTAACACCTCTCTGCGGGTGTGCGTGGTGCCCGTGAGTGTGCTCTTCTGCACTTGGCTGGCTGACAGATGGCCTGGGAACATCTGAAGGTTGTTGTCAAATCCCATCTTTAGTGTTCCTGGTGCTCCCGTTATAACCGACAGCCATGTCATCTTGTTCTGATCTTGATTTCCTTGTCTTTGGGTTTTCGGTCTCCTTCAGCATGACGTCACTCAGTAGGCATGTCCTCGGCTGGTTTTATCGTCTGCCTGGTGACGATAGGCATGCATGCCCACAGTACTTGTTAGGCACTTGTACCCCCAGGGGCTGACATGTTCTTCTGCCTTGTTGCACAACCTGCATTTGCTGTCGACTGCTGGCTCCTTCAGTATGTTCTTCTGGTGCTACTGAGTTTTGAGTGCCAGGTCCTGTGCTGTGATTATGAGACCAGAGCAGCATGTCCATGCCATGGCTGATGCCTGCTGCTTTGTCGAGATCCCTGTAGAATTGTCTGTGCATCAACTTGCTGTGAGTCAGTGAGTACACTCTGTGTCAGTGGGTACACCCTGTGTCGGTGAGTACACCCTGTGTCGGTGAGTACACCCTGTGTCGGTGAGTACACTCTGTGTCAGTGGGTACACCCTGTGTCGGTGAGTACACCCTGTGTCGGTGAGTACACCCTGTGTCGGTGAGTACACTCTGTGTCGGTGAGTACACTCTGTGTCGGTGGGTACACTTTTTGCTGTGTATACACCGTGTGGTGCTCTGTGAGTATTGTGTGCTCTTTGGTGAGTGCTTCTGTTGGTGAGTATTCACCCTGTGTTGGTGAGTACTCTCTGTGTGAGTAATTTCTCTGTGTTGGTGAGTACACTCTGTGTCGGTGAGTACACTCTGTGTCGGTGAGTACACCCTGTGTCGGTGAGTACTCTCTGTGAGTATTCTCTGTGTTGGTGAGTGCTCTCTGTGTTGGTGAGTGCTCTCTGTGTTGGTGAGTGCTCTCTTTGTTGGTGAGTGCTCTCTGTGTTGGTGAGTACACTCTGTGTCGGTGAGTACACTCTGTGTCGGTGAGTACACTCTGTGTCAGTGAGTACACTCTGTGTCGGTGAGTACACTGTGTTGGTGAGTGCTCTCCGTGTCGGTGAGTGTTCTCTGTGTCAGTGAGTACACCCTGTGTCGGTGAGTACTCTGTGTCGGTGAGTGCTCTCTGTGTCGGTGAGTGCTCTCTGTGTCGGTGAGTGCTCTCCGTGTCGGTGAGTGCTCTCTGTGTCGGTGAGTGCTCTCTGTGTCGGTGAGTGCACTCTGTGTTTCGGTGAGTGCACTCTGTGTTTCGGTGAGTGCACTCTGTGTTTCGGTGAGTACACTCTGTGTTTCGGTGAGTACACCCTGTGTCGGTGAGTACTCTCTGTGAGTGCTCTCTGTGTCGGTGAGTGCTCTCTGTGTCGGTGAGTGCTCTCTGTGTCGGTGAGTGCTCTCTGTGTCGGTGAGTGTTCTCTGTGTCGGTGAGTACTCTCTGTGTCGGTGAGTACTCTCTGTGTCGGTGAGTAATCTCTGTGTCGGTGAGTATACTCTGTGTCAGTGAGTGCTCTCTGTGTCGTTGAGTGTTCTCTGTGTCGTTGAGTGTTCTCTGTGTCGGTGAGTAGACTCTGTTTTTCGGTGAGTAGACTCTGTTTTTCGGTGAGTACACCCTGTGTCGGTGAGTGCTCTCTGTGTCGGTGAGTACACTCTGTGTCGGTGAGTACTCTCTGTGTCGGTGAGTACACCCTGTGTCGGTGAGTACTCTCTGTGAGTATTCTCTGTGTTGGTGAGTGCTCTCTGTGTTGGTGAGTGCTCTCTGTGTTGGTGAGTGCTCTCTTTGTTGGTGAGTGCTCTCTGTGTTGGTGAGTACACTCTGTGTCGGTGAGTACACTCTGTGTCGGTGAGTACACTGTGTTGGTGCGTGCTCTCCGTGTCGGTGAGTGTTCTCTGTGTCAGTGAGTACACCCTGTGTCGGTGAGTACTCTGTGTCGGTGAGTGCTCTCCGTGTCGGTGAGTGCTCTCCGTGTCGGTGAGTGCTCTCCGTGTCGGTGAGTGCTCTCTGTGTCGGTGAGTGCACTCTGTGTTTCGGTGAGTGCACTCTGTGTTTCGGTGAGTGCACTCTGTGTTTCGGTGAGTACACTCTGTGTTTCGGTGAGTACACCCTGTGTCGGTGAGTACTCTCTGTGAGTGCTCTCTGTGTCGGTGAGTGCTCTCTGTGTCGGTGAGTGCTCTCTGTGTCGGTGAGTGCTCTCTGTGTCGGTGAGTGTTCTCTGTGTCGGTGAGTACACCCTGTGTCGGTGAGTACTCTCTGTGTCGGTGAGTACTCTCTGTGTCGGTGAGTACTCTCTGTGTCGTTGAGTGTTTTCTGTGTCGGTGAGTAGACTCTGTTTTTCGGTGAGTAGACTCTGTTTTTCGGTGAGTACACCCTGTGTCGGTGAGTGCTCTCTGTGTCGGTGAGTACACTCTGTGTCGGTGAGTACTCTCTGTGTCGGTGAGTACACCCTGTGTCGGTGAGTACTCTCTGTGAGTATTCTCTGTGTCGGTGAGTGCTCTCTGTGTCGGTGAGTGCTCTCTGTGTCGGTGAGTGCTCTCTGTGTCGGTGAGTGCTCTCTGTGTCGGTGAGTACAGTCTGTGTCGGTGAGTAGACTCTGTTTTTCGGTGAGTACACCCTGTGTCGGTGAGTACACCTGTTGTCGGTGAGTACACCCTGTGTCGGTGAGTACACTCTGTGTCGGTGAGTACACTCTGTGTCGGTGAGTACACTCTGTGTCGGTGAGTACTCTCTGTGTCGGTGAGTACTCTCTGTGTCGGTGAGTACTCTCTGTGTCGGTGAGTACACCCTGTGTCGGTGAGTAGACTCTGTGTTTCGGTGAGTACACCCTGTGTCGGTGAGTACACCCTGTGTCGGTGAGTACACCCTGTGTCGGTGAGTACTCTCTGTGAGTATTCTCTGTGTCGGTGAGTGCTCTCTGTGTCGGTGAGTACTCTCTGTGTCGGTGAGTACACTCTGTGTCGGTGAGTACACTCTGTGTCGGTGAGTACACTCTGTGCCGGTGACTTCTCTCTGTATCGGTGAGTGTTCTCTGTGTCGGTGAGTACACCCTGTGTCGGTGAGTACACTCTGTGTCGGTGAGTACACTCTGTGTCGGTGAGTGCTCTCTGTGTCGGTGAGTATACTCTGTGTCGGTGAGTACACTCTGTGTCGGTGAGTGCTCTCTGTGTCGGTGAGTACACTCTGTGTTTCGGTGAGTACACCCTGTGTCGGTGAGTACACCCTGTGTCGGTGAGTACACCCTGTGTCAGTGAGTACTCTCTGTGAGTATTCTCTGTGTCGGTGAGTCTTCTCTGTGTCGGTGAGTCTTCTCTGTGTCGGTGAGTCTTCTCTGTGTCTGTGAGTGCTCTCTGTGTCGGTGAGTGCTCTCTGTGTCGGTGAGTGCTCTCTGTGTCGGTGAGTACTCTCTGTGTCGGTGAGTGCTCTCTGTGTCGGTGAGTGCTCTCTGTGTCGGTGAGTACACCCTGTGTCGGTGAGTACACCCTGTGTCGGTGAGTACACCCTGTGTCAGTGAGTGCTCTCTGTGTCGGTGAGTACACCCTGTGTCGGTGAGTACACCCTGTGTCGGTGAGTACTCTCTGTGTCGGTGAGTACTCTCTGTGTCGGTTAAACTCTCTGTGTCGGTTAGTACACCCTGTCGGTGAGTACTCTCTGTTCGGTTGAGTACTCTCTGTGTCGGTGAGTGCTCTCTGTGTCGGTGAGTGCTCTCTGTGTCGGTGAGTGCTCTCTGTGTCGGTGAGTGCTCTCTGTGTCGGTGAGTGTTCTCTGTGTCGGTGAGTACACCCTGTGTCGGTGAGTACACCCTGTGTCGGTGAGTGCTCTCTGTGTCGGTGAGTGCTCTCTGTGTCGGTGAGTGCTCTCTGTGTCGGTGAGTGCTCTCTGTGTCGGTGAGTGCTCTCTGTGTCGGTGAGTACACCCTGTGTCGGTGAGTACTCTCTGTGTCGGTGAGTACTCTCTGTGTCGGTGAGTATACTCTGTGTCTGTGAGTACACCCTGTGTCGGTGAGTACTCCCTGTGAGTGCTCTCTGTGTCAGTGAGTACATTGGTGCTGACCTGGCTCGTGTTGCTCAGTGATGTTTGTGCATTTACACACTAATCGATCTCCTCCTCCTCCTCCAAAAGAATGTTCTTTACCCATCGTGCATTAGGATGATGACTGAGCATCCCAGTGTGGATTTAAACCACCCCACACACGCACTTTACCCCTCTCGCCCCTCCCCCCTCCCTCCCCCGCCCACCCACTCCATTCTCCAGTAACAGTGTGAGAGCATGCACTCTGTGTAATGGCGTTCAGGAGCGGGGGAATAAATCAGGGCGAGGGAGCGCTAATGGAAGATAGACGAGTGCGGAGGCAGGCGAATGTACACTTACGCACTTTAGCAAGAACGCTAACGGGGCGCTCCCTCACTGATTTATTGACCTGATGAGGAAGAAAATGAAGAATTTCCTCCCAGAGATTACGAAAACAGAGCTTGTTTTTGTCGTTATTATTGATTAATTATTGTTTTCTATTTAGCCAGTTAGCAATAGCTATTCTTCTAGAATGTACACGGACAAACAAACAAACAGAATTTATTACCAGCACACTACAGTTTACGATCGCATTTTTCTTCTTCCGATTCCTTTTTTTTTTTTTTCTTCTTCTTTTAAGTTTATTCTAGAAACGTATTTATATATTAATATGTAATGTATTTTTTTCATAAACTACATTTTATTTATTTGGCAATATGTTCCATTTTTATTTAGTAATTATGAAGAATTTTTTTTTATATACATTTTTTTTTACATTTTTAAAAATATTTTTTACTTATTTAAAATCGAAGGTAAAAGGCATTCACACAAACAGGCTCTGTTCTCTCTCTCTCTCTCTCTCTCTCACACACACACACACACACACACACACACACACACACACACAATTAAGTCAGTGTGTAATGGTTCTGCCCTCAGGATGTTTGTTGGGTTTGTGTTTGTGCTGCATTTCATCCACTACATAGAAAAAAACCCCAAAACAAGTCCATCTCTTGCTTGCTCTCACTCTCTATGCCTCTCTTCTTCTCTCTCTCTCTCTCTCTCTCTCTCACACACACACACACACACACATATACACACACATCTTGTCTCTCTTCTTTTGGTTTTGACAGCTTCGCTTCTGTGTTCAGTCAAACCTTCAGCCCTGAGGGAGTGAGTCAGAATCAGAGACAGTCAGAGAGAGAATGAGGTAGAGAACGAGAGCAGTGTGTGTGTGTGTGTGTGTGTGTGTGCACACATGCATGTGTCTGGGTATCTCGGTCGTCTTTATTACAGCTGTTTTATTCACACTGTCGACACGAGCGCTCTCACTGTGACTAGCCAAGCGTACACTCATCTCGTGTGTGTGTGTGTGTCCTCCTTTCTCTCACACTGCATCTCTCTCTTGTCCCGTGTCGTAGTTGCTTTGATAGAAACAGGTCATGCGTGACCTTTGACACGGCGAGCTGAAATTGCTGTAGACTCGGTGCGGCGCACCTCGGCGTCCCCGTGGGCCCAGAACCTCGCTACATGAATTTATGTTCTTTCTGTCGTCTCCCGGCTGACTGTCTTATCATGACCTTTGACCTCTCCGTAGCACAGACACACACACAGCTTCATACTTGATTAGCATGGCTGTGTAGTGTCGTATGGTCTGGGACAGCCAGTGATGGGCCAGCGAGGGCGGAGCTTAAGTTATAATGTGGAGTTTAAATTACACAATGAGGGCGGAGTTTAAAGTACATGTAATCAAAAATAAAGGTGGCGCTTAAGTTACATTTATCAGTCACAATGAGGGCGGCCCTTAAAGTACACGTAATCAAAATTAAAGGCGTGATTAAATTACATTACATCAGTCACAATGAGGGCGGAGCTTAAAGTACACGCAATCAAAAATAAAGGCGGCGATTAAATTACATTAAATCAGTCACAATGAGGGCGGAGCTTAAAGTACACGTACTCAACAATAAAGGCGGTGCTTAAGTTACATTTATCAGTCACAATGAGGGCGGAGCTTAAAGTACACGCAATCAAAAATAAAGGCGGTGATTAAATTACATTTATCAGTCACAATGAGGGCGGAGCTTAAAGTACACGCAATCAAAAATAAAGGCGTGATTAAATTACATTAAATCAGTCACAATGAGGGCGGAGCTTAAAGTACACATAATCAAAAATAAAGGCGGTGATTAAATTACATTAAATCAGTCACAATGAGGGCGGAGCTTAAAGTACACGCAATCAAAAATAAAAGCGGTGATTAAATTACATTTAATCAGCCACAATGAGGGCGGAGCTTAAAGTACACGTACTCAACAATAAAGGCGGTGCTTAAGTTACATTTATCAGTCACAATGAGGGCGGAGCTTAAAGTACACATAATCAAAAATAAAGGCGGTGTTTAAGTTACATTTATCAGTCACAATGAGGGCGGAGCTTAAAGTGCACGTAATCAATCAAAATGGAGGTGGGAGTTTGTTACAGTTAACCACAGTGTAATTATGGTTAGTAAATAAATAGATAGGCAGACAAATGGGTAGAAGGACACATGTGCACACACACACACACACACACACAAAGTTACATTTAAATGACTGTAATGGAGTCTTTCAGTCTTTGCTCTTTAGGATCATAAATTGTCTTTCAAGGGAAATTAACGGAGATTAAATTAGCGTATTGTGGAGTATAATTAATGCTTTCTCATTTAAATCAGGCATAGTGCATCACCGTGTAACACACAATCACTACTACACACACACACACACACACTTCCTTTTATCTCTTTAACTGCAGAGATATCATTACAGCAGTTAGTAAAAGATCTTTATTCTCATGGACAAAATGGACAAAAGCTTTGCATTGTTGAGAGAGAGAGAATGGCTATGAGAGACAGACAGAGAGAGAGAGAGAGAGAGGTGTGTGTGTTGAGGATAACAGGACATGAGACAGACACAAGGGGACTTAGGGAGATGGAACGACAGGTGAGGGGAAAACTGGGACAAGACCACAGAGCAAGGAGGAAGAGAAACAGACAGTAGAATAAGATCTGAAAATGTAAACAAGGGGACAAGGGCGGGAAGGGACAGAGGACAGTGATCTGAGACTAGGACTTGGTCACTAGGGACGCAGGAAATGGAAAAAGGAATGCAATAGGACAGGGAAAATGGCCCTACGAGTGTGCAAGGAAAATGGAAAAGGACACGGGGTAGAAGGAAGACGGGGCGGAGGGACAGAAGGAAAGGGCACAAGGTAAGGGGAACAAGGACAGAAAGCGGAGGAGGCACAGGAAGTAGAACTTGGAGGCGATAGGAGAAGGGAATAAATTGATGAAAGGGGTGCGAAGGGAATAAGGGAACAAGTGCACCTGGAAAGAAGAAAGAGAAGAGAGGTGGAGAAGAATGGAGTAGGGCATCGTAGACTGTTGGATAGGGCACAGGGGAAGTGGGGAATGGGAATGAGGACGAGACGGGGTGCGGCAGATTTACAGCTCTGTCACCCTCCAGAGTCCCATCAGAGGCACACTGCTAATTTAGGGGAGAAAACAATATGGAAGACTCTCGAGGCGTCTCTCTCTCTCTCTCTCTCACACACACACACACACACACACACACACGGTGTGTGACAGCGACGTTTTTTATCCCTCACGCTCTTTTCTTTCCGTAATGAGGGCGCCGTTATTGCCCCAATAAATCAGCTAGATCTCTGTAATGTTTAATTCAGCGTGTGTGTTCAGCTAGCAGCAGTGCGCTCACTGTGTCTCTGTCAGACGCGCGCACGCGCACACACACACACACACACACACACACACACACACTAGCGCGCACACACTCACACACCCACAAGCTTCATCTTGAAGCCGCCGTCTGTAGCCTATTACTTCTAAATGACTGTAATCTGTTTGAGATCATAAATCCTCCATTAACGAAGATTTAATTAACACACAGTGGATTAGAATTAGCCTTTTATGGTTCAATCTGATAGTGTGTTGCGTACGCACTCACACACACACACACACACACACACACACACAATAGAATGCGTGCTTTATGGCTGTATGCTGATCGATATGCGGCTGAATGATTGATCAGCTCTTCACGACACGGCTACAGAGCGAACGGATCGATCCATCTGCATCCCTCGCTCATTTTAAGGAAGGCCATCATTCCATTAGATCAAAGCCGTGTGTGTGTGTGTGTGTGTGTGTGTGTGCCGACGAGCGTGTGCGTGGGTCAGGAGTGCTCACTAGAGGGAAGTAATAAAGATCGAGCAGGACAATAAGCCGCTTTATAAACGAGAATTTAAATAATGGCTGCAGGATGTATCGGCATTTGCGGATCGATGCGGCATTAATGCACGCGGTGGTCGATGGCCTGATGGATTTTATTGCGGCTTTATGGAGAATTAGCTACACACACACGCCAGCGGGTTATTTGTGTCGGTCGGCTGCAGGGGGATTTTTATACAGAGCTGCGAAACGCGCCGTGTGCCGTTAAATCAGAATAACATCATCTAATATTCATGTGGAAGCAACGTGGGGTTTTCTGCTGCGGGGTGTGAATACTTTCCCTCGGCTCTGCTTGTTTTTACGCTCGGCACACACACTGCAGGGAACACACGAATCCAGACAGATCTATACGATACGGTATGTGGTGTATAACGATAATGCATATATAACATATATGTACAATAACGGTATACATCTAAGTGATGGTTACAGGGGAGGGAGGGGAGGGGAGGAGAGAAGAGGGGACAGGGCAACTCGATTAAGGAAGGGAATTAAAAAGAAATGAGGAACAGGAAGCGAACAGGTGCATCGAAGGGAAGATATAAGGGAAGAGATGAGCAGAAAAGTACTCACTGGGAAGGTGGGATACGGAGAGGAAAATGGAATCTTGGGACAGACAAGGAGGCCGAGGGAATGGGGTGGAGCGAGGGAGTGTAAATGAAGGGGGTTAGGAGAGGAACAGGAGTCAAAAGCAAAGGAATCGGTGGATGAGGAGAAAGTGAGAGAAGGGGACAAAGGACGACGGAAAGGGATAGGGAGGCAGAGGAAGTGGTCGGCGGAAAAAGGGGTGGGAGGAAGTGAACGAAAAAGGAGTGAGGGGAAAGGGAGAAGGAGGAAAGGGAAACGGGACAAAATGAAAGGAATTCGGGAACAAGAGGAGAGGGACAAGGGAATAGAGTGGAGGGAGGAAGTAAAAATGAAGGGGTTAAGGGAAGGTGGAAAAGGGGGTAGGACAGATGGGGGACTAGGGTGGAGAGAGGAAGTAAAAATGAAGGGGTTAAGGCAAAGAAAGGAGGAATGGGAGTGAGGAGAATGTGGGACAAGCGGGGACGTACAAGGGGAAGGGACAGAAGGTGGAGGGAGGAAGTAAAAATAGGAATAAGAGGAAGCGAAGACGAAAGCAAGGGAATAGGGGAGAAGTGGATAGCGAGAGGGGCACAAGGGATAAGCCGAACGTTACACGAGGGGGAGGAAAATGAGAGGGGAAGGAATGATGAAGGTACATGTGGAAGGGAGAGAAAAGGTAGGACCTAGGGGGGAATGACAGGATAGAGGGACAGGGGGCAAAGAACTAATACTCAAATACTCTTTAAATATTGTTGTGATGCCTCTCTCTCTCTCTCTCTTCTCTCTCTCTCTCTCTCTCTCTCTCAGCCAATCGGAGCCTTGAACCCAAAGAGAGCCGCTTTCTTCTCCGAACGCTATGAATCATGGGAAGACGAGCAGGTCCCCAAGTTCCACTACGGCACACACTATTCCACGGCCAGCTTCACCATGATGTGGCTGCTGAGGATCGTAAGTTCCTCTCTCACACACACACGCACACACACACACACACACACACACACACACACACACACACACACACACTCCTGCACAACAGACTGCCCATTAAACCCATTGTTTTATTTCTTTGCTAATATATTTGCATTTTAGCTCTAAACGGTTAAGCTGATGGTGCGCAATTAGCGCTCGAATATGTACATCATAATTACATCATCGTTCCTCTCCTGCTTCACATCTTACATACAATCATAACGCTTCAGATCGTCCGCACGCGCTGTGACGTGACGTGACGTTTTTTTTAAACTACCGCTCTCATTTTATGCTTTGTACTAAGGCATGTGACAGCTAATTGCCGTGTATGATTTTGTGTGTGTGCGGGGGCGTGCACGCGCGCGCTTGTGTGTGTGTGTGTGTGTGTGTCGGATTGATTTATGCCGTGTTGAATTATAGGCCTTATCTCCATGCTAACAAATGCAGCGTGCGTTTTTCATTTCTCTCTCCACCTCCTGCACACAAAGGGACGAGACTGCAGACCTGTCTGTGTGTTTCTGTAGGATAAAATTCCATAAAGAGGAGGGAAAAAAAACCCAAAAAACAGTAAAAAAAAAAAAAAAAAAAGCGTTATACAACACCGAGACAGATCCGGTGTTTACACTGCAGAAAATAATGCAGATACGCCGAATCCACGTGATCTTGTTTCTCATCACGCGCTACGATAAACGCATCTCTAAACATTTTTTTACTCAAGCGTAACGTCGTCGTCTTCTACTTGCGGACAGATTTCCTTCTCTCCTGGCGGCCGGGACGGCAAGGAAGGCCGGGAATGTGCTGCAGGGAAAGTTACGGGACCGTTTGAAGAGCATGCGGGGAATATTAAGAGGAAGTTCTAGTAAAGTGAGGAGAACTTTATGGGGAGTGTTGGACGTATTTGGGCGATATTAAAGGAACGGGAATAGGATTGTCGGGATGGTGTTACGGGAACGATTCAAGGAGCGATACGGGATCGTCGGGAACGTTAATGGAGTGTTATGGAAGCATCGTTCGTGAGGAATATTTACGAAAGGTTAGAAGAATACTCGGGGATCCTGAAAGACTTAGGGGAGATGTTCAGAGCGTTAGGGATCGATGGGTGTTCGGGAACGCTGTTAGCTGATCGTTTCGGGTGTTTTTTAAATATTTTTAAAAGGAGAAATATCGTAGTGTCTGAGTGAGAAATGTTGTGTGAATGTAACTGTATTTGAGAGCTGTTGGGTTTTTTTTGGGGTGTATCGTCTGTGTGTGTGTGTGTGTGTGTGTGAGAGAGAGTGAGTGTTTGACTGCGGAAGGGATTAGGGAGAAAGGGCACTAAGGAAAGGGGTTATAAAATTGAAGCTCCACCATTTAACGTGCAACAATTTTCCTTAAGAAAGTTGCCATAAGATACCGTTATTAGCTCTAGAGTGGGTATAGTATTAGTAGTGTGTGTGTGTGTGTGTGTGTGTGTGTGTGTGTGTGTTGTGTGTGTGTAGCAGTGGGACTCTAAAGTCTGTAATTGCTATACTATGTCGTGTTCATGGTCGCCTCCTGCAGAGGCGTGACATTGATCCCTCTCATTATTATCAGGATTATACTAAAGCCTCTTCAGTGAACAGCCTCAGTGCGGCCACTATATCTCTCACACACACACACACACACAACACACACACACACACACACACTCACACACTTAAACAGAGCGCGCGCGAGAGAAGAAAGGTGCTAGACTCTTTTCATCAGCCTCTGTGTAATTAGGGTCGTTTATTTCCACCGTTGAATTGCAGTCTAATTAAAAAACTCTGGACACACGGTGTGTTAGGGTCCACACGGCCGTGTTTCATTTCTGTATAGGGGACAAATGGAAGGGGGTATGGGCATAGGGATCAAAGGAAATGGGAGAGACAAGGAGATGAGATGAGTCGATACGTGAGAGAACAGGAAGTGGATAGTGTGTTGATGATTATGTTCTAGTCCAGTGTCTAATGTCTCTGTGGTGAGTGCGAGAACATGGGATAATGCAGCGGAATAAGGGAGAAAGGGATCAAAGATGGTGGATAGAGAGGGTAGGGAGTCAGAGAAGCGAACAGGAGACAGGTGAACGAGGCAGGAAGTTCGAAAGAGGATACGGGAGACAGAAAATGGATTGTAGGTTGAAGAAATGAGGAAGAAGAGATGAAGGGAGCAAGTGGACAGAGGATGATAAGGCACGAAGTGTGCTTAAAATAGATTTTGAAGTCATTTGGGACGGAACCCAGTTATGTTAATTTGAATACTGAATGAATTCACAGCCAAGGGACTGAACCATGGGTTATGGAAAGGAATTAAACTCAGCCCAGGATTTGTTCAGGTGTGTGTGTGTGTGTGTGTGTGTGTGTGTGTGTCTAAGTGTGTATGCTCCTGTGTATGATGTCTCCTCCATGTTCTCCCCAGGAGCCGTTCACTACGTTCTTCCTCAACTTCCAAGGAGGGAAGTTTGATCATGCAGACCGAACCTTCTCCTCCATCGCCAGAGCCTGGAGGAACTGTCAGAGAGACACGTCTGACGTGAAGGTACACACACACACACACACACACACACTCGTAAGTATATTATCTTTCTAATATGTATAAATATCATGCGTTATGTTACAGTAATAAAAAAATCCAGATGCAGTGATCTACAGCTTTACATACTAAAGGAACCTCAGTCCAGGAAATTAGTTCAGGAGCTGTAACCCAGGAACTAGAGTTCAGCAACTCTCGCACAAACTTTCATTCGGGAATTTTAGGCTTGGAACCTTTTGCATATAAATCACATATTATACATCTAAATGCAACTACACAGGAGATGGTTGCCAACACGCGCACACACACACACACACACACTGCTACTTCCTGTCAATCAGATATCGAGCTGTGTTTGGTTTTCCTCTCATGTTCCTTCAATATGGAGGCGATTACATGATTAGACGTGAGCACGCTTCCTCTCTGTAACTGGAGCTCAGTGTGGGGCAACGAGTATGGCTTTCTGCCCTTCCATAAACACACATATCCATGCTCCATAAGCACACACACACACACACACACACACACAGTCCTGCACAGGTATGCTCACAGCCAATCCATGTCACGTTGCTTTGAAAGCATCAGGCTTCACTGATCAAAGCCAACAGAACTTTTCCAACCCTGACATGAACCTCGGATCGCTTCACTTTCTCCATCTCACACACACACACACACACACACACACACACACACACACACACACACACACACACACTGTGCATGACCATCCCGAGACCCCTATAAAACCTATAACAAGTGCCTGTACCTCTTAAAGTACTCATTTCGGCACGCGGACAGGACGTCAGGACATTTGCTTGATTGCGTTCCTTGGATAGTAAAACATGTGGCTCGTGTTACACACTAACAGCTGATTAAAGACAAAAACACACATTACACTCCGTCAGTGTGGATTAGTGTCGGCATGACGGACACTCAGAAATGACAGACCTCGAGCTGAAAGGAAAACATTGAAAACCCTCCAAATTGCCTTTATTTAAGTTCAGATAGTATCTTTATTTCACTTTTACAGAAGACTGATGTAATGAATCACTGTTACAGTTATAATCGTTACCGTAGTCACTGTTACAGTTCTAATCGTTACCGTAGTCACTGTTACAGTTCTAATCGTTACCGTAGTCACTGTTACAGTTCTAATCGTTACCGTAGTCACTGTTACAGTTCTAATCGTTACCGTAGTCACTGTTAGAGTTCTAATCGTTACCGTAGTCACTGTTACAGTTCTAATCGTTACCGTAGTCACTGTTAGAGTTCTAATCGTTACCGTAGTCACTGTTACAGTTCTAATCGTTACCGTAGTCACTGTTACAGTTCTAATCGTTACCGTAGTCACTGTTAGAGTTCTAATCGTTACCGTAGTCACTGTTACAGTTCTAATCGTTACCGTAGTCACTGTTAGAGTTATAATCGTTACCGTAGTCACTGTTACAGTTCTAATCGTTACCGTAGTCACTGTTAGAGTTCTAATCGTTACCGTAGTCACTGTTAGAGTTGTAATCGTTGCCTTTTGTTTTATTTTATTATTTTTCATTAAATGGAATTTCCTCCTTTCCCCTTTTCCATGAAAGAAATGAGGAGAAATCCTTTGGAGGCTAAAGTGTGTTAACAATAATGGCTTAAAAAAGTGGTCCATCTCTAGCCAGTCCAGCTCCAGGGTAGCCTCTGACCCCTAACCTCTGCCCCGGAGCTCTAGAGTTAGCATTAGCACCATAAGTTTTGCCCTTAGGGGAATTAGACTGGGCCTAAACCTGGTCCAAGGGAAACTCCTCTCCACTGACCTGCAGCGCGACAGGATTTTGCATCGCAGGCTTTCACCTCTGACCCTTTGTGCTTAGGGGCCACTGCACATAATAGGTCCTTGTAAAGCCCCCGTTCTCCACCCCGATAGTCACCCCACTGGCACGTCGCCAGCCAAACGGGATAAATTTACTGGGGGCGCCTGGTGCCATCGTAAAGCAGCGACCTTTTTGTTTTAAAGACTTTTTTTTTTTTTGTCTTTAGACAGCGACCTTTTCTGATTTTTTTTGTTTTGTTTTTTTTAAAGACTCCGGCTTTTGATGAGATGCAGTACAGAAACATGGGAAGTGGGGGGGAAAGGAGCACTAGCTGGGTTTGCTTGTTCGTCTAATTAGCCGCTCTCACTCCTGTGAAGTGCCGAACAAGAGGTCATTCAAACAAACAAAGCTAAAACTAACAACTGGATTAGCTGCTGCTGATACACTACACTTAGTTACAGGCCTTCTTGTTCTTAAGTTCAGCTTCCTGCACCTTGTAGAATGGTATAAATACAAAGGCAGCTTCATGAAAGCATTATTTTCTTATTGCTGAAGCTGAACATCATTATTTCTGAAGAGCCCTTTATCTCTGAGTTCTCTCATTTTCACATTTTAATGCCCCTTATTTCTGAAGCGCCTTATTTCTAAAATTATATATATAGTTTGGAACTCACTATGTTGTGTAAATTTTAAAAAGCTCCCATTTTCAGAAGTTCACTATTTCCATGCTTTCATGCGTTTATAAGCTCATTATTTAAAAATATAGATATATATATATATATATATATATATATATTCGTAAAGTTTTTTTTTTATACCTTCCTATACCTGAAGCTCCCTATATATATATATATATATATATATAATTTCCCAAGTGACAAATGAATGGAAAAAGTAACATGATGTAACATGAAGTCATAACAAAGCGTTAGTTAGGGTTAGGAGTCGAGCGAACAGCTTCGGTGTTCCTTGTCATTGATTCCACATGCGACTGGAACTGTACTGGAGCGATGAACACTGTTACTCCAGAAGACTGGGTGTCTAACAGCTCTCTGAGAAATGTTGTTGATGGTGTTCGGCGTTTGAATGTGAGATCTGGTGAGCTGGAAGGTCATAGCGTACGAGTTGCATCATTTTCATCCTCATCAAACCATTCAGCAGTCCTCATGCTCTGGGGGGTGGGGGCGGAGTCATCCTGGAGGAGGCCACGCCCACTGGAATAGAAATGTTTTATCATAGAATAAAAGTGATCAGAGAGAAGTTGTTTGTATTGGATTGTAAATGAATGAATGCCACAACAGAGTTTCCGGTTTGTCGTGTGTGTGTGTGTGTGTGTGTGTGTGTGTGTGTGTGTGTGTGTGTTTATGTACTTATAATGACTGTAACAGACAGCAGTGGGTCTCTTTGTGATACGTGGCAGCCTCACACATGCCAAATTTTTATGACTAATGTTCCACTTCACTGTGACTGCAACACACACACACACACACTCTCTCTCACTCAGAGAACCATGCTGATGATTAAAAGAGGAAGCGTGTCAGAGCTGGAATATATAACATTTCTGTCTGTCTGTCTCTCTGCAGGAGCTGATCCCGGAGTTCTTCTACCTGCCAGAGATGTTCATTAATGCTAACGACTATAATCTGGGAGTGATGGATGATGGGACGGTGGTGTGTGATGTCGAGCTGCCGCCGTGGGCCAAGAGTCCGGAGGACTTTGTCCGCATCAACCGCATGGTACAAACAGCCCCACCCCCCAGACACACACACACAGGATATACACATAAACATGTATACATACACACTCTTGCTAATTGCATTGCGAGTTTGATGACTAGTGATTAATCACTAATTGATCACTATATCACTGTCACCGTGTCACAGGAAGTGGAATTAAAATCGCAACATTTCATTGGACAGCTGTGAAGGTCTCAGCCAATCAGATTCTCTGACCGCAGATCATTTTGAAATATTCATTATCACGTTGAAAGGTTGGGGATTTAACGATCAGGTCATGGTCACATTTGCCACCAACCTTTCTTCCTGTTAAGTGTGTGTGAGTGTGTGTGTGTGAGGTGACCTGTTTCACACCATCATTATAGGACTGATGTGACTGTGACTCCCTCATTAATCACCACTGCGTGGGTTTGTCTCACAGACGCAGAGCCCCCAAACACACACACACACACACATAGGAACCCCCAACACAGCTGCTGGACACACATATTCAGAAATAGTCAAAGAACAAGCTCATTGTGCTCTAAGAGCTGTGTATGATCAATTTGGGTGTGGCAGATTGTTATGGTTGCCCGGGCAACAGGTAACGCCCAGTCACAGCAAGTGTTTATGATCAAATACCTCTTTATATCTAAACTTTCTCTTACTCTAGAACTCCATCCACTAAACTAGAGAGCTGTCTTACACTAGAGCCCCACACACTACACTAGAGGTCCTTGTCTTACTCTAGAGCCCAACAACAATAATCAGTCGTACACTGCACAAATCTGGCCTTTATGGAAGAGTGGCAAGAAGAAAGCCATTTCTCAACGTTTGGTGTGACGTTTGGTGTGTCTCCCAGGTGGCTTGTGGCAAACTTTAGACGAGACTTTTTATGGATATCTTTGAGAAATGGCTTTCTTCTTGCCACTCTTCCATAAAGGCCAGATTTGTGCAGTGTACGACTGATTGTTGTCCTATGGACAGACTCTCCCACCTCAGCTGTAGTTCTCTGCAGTTCATCCAGAGTGATCATGGGCCTCTTGGCTGCATCTCTGATCAGTCTTCTCCTTGTCTGAGCTGAAAGTTTAGAGGGACGGCCAGGTCTTGGTAGATTTGCAGTGGTCTGATACTCCTTCCATTTCAAAATGATCGCTTGCACAGTGCTCCTTGGGATGTTTAAAGCTTGGGAAATCTTTTTGTATTCAAATCCGGCTTTAAACTTCTCCCCAACAATATTACGGACCTGCCTATTGTGTTCCTTGGTCTTCATGATGCTCTCTGCGCTTTCAACAGAACCCTGAGACTATCACAGAGCAGGTGCATTTATACAGAGACTTGATTACACACAGGTGGATTCTATTTATCACCATCAGTCATTTAGGACAACATTGGATCATTCAGAGATCATCGCTGAACTTCTGGAGTGAGTTTGCTGCACTGAAAGTAAAGGGGCCGAATAATTTTGCACGCCCCACTTTTCTTTTTTTTTTATTAGTTAAAAAAGTTTCAAAAATCCAATAGATTTCGTTCCACTTCACAATTGTGTCCCACTTGTTGGTGATTCTTCACAAAAAATGTAAATTTTATATCTTTATGTTTGAAGCCTGAAATGTGGCAAAAGGTTGAAAAGTTCAAGGGGGCCGAATACTTTCGCAAGGCACTGTAGCTTTGATTGAATTGAATTGTTTTGCAGTTTTTCCTCCCCACCTCCACCCACAACATAAGACCCTCCCACTACTTTATTTTTCTATATAGCTCCTCCCCTTATGTGACAGCCCCACCCACACCATCTATGATTCTGTCTCTCGATTGGTTTCTGTCTCTCTCTCAGAATGAGGTATACTCTGAAAGGACAGATTGTCGTGTTTTTGTGTGAGTGTGCGATGATAGATAGTTGGCATTAGGTCTAGTCAGCTGTGCGGTTCTGTTACAGAGGGAGATTTGTACAGAGACACACCCGCTGTCAGGCGCACATGGCTAATGGAGCAGCAGGATGCGTACACGGTCATTTATGTCCTATAGATGATTAACAGCTAATTAAAGTGCAATCTGGACAACCATGCTAAGTGCTGCTTGTAAAATTTACTGCACTCTCCAGAAACACGACAGGAGTGTGTGTTCACGTGTGTTTGTCTGTGTGTGTATGTGGGAGTGTGTGTGTGTATGTAAGCACACATTCCTCTCTCTTGTCTGGGTAACTTGGTACTTAAGTATTAGAAAGTGTGCAAATTTTAAAGGTGTGTAGAAGATTATTGTACACACACACGCACGCACGCATAAACTGTGTGGTAGGGGATTATAGTGGATTTTAAACAGACTCCTTCTAGAGACTGTTTTAAATCTGTCTGTCTGACTGTCTCTCTCTCTCGCTTTCTCTCTCGCTTTCTCTCTCTGTCTTTCTGTACCACTCTCTCTCTCTCTCTCTCTCTCTCTCTCTGACAGTAAGAGCAGTGTGTTGATCGTGTTGATAATGACTTGTGTCTGTTTATTGTCACAGTAAAGTGTACATTCACAGGCCTATATGGTAACAGTTTCTTTTAGGAGCACGTGGGCTCCTAATCACAAACATTTAGGAGCGCAGTAAAAAATTTTGGAGCACGGTTGAAGTTGAGGTTTGTTTGTTTTTGAGATGGTAATGTTAATGTGCCACAATGTAACAACACAAGTAGGCATGAGAAAACATGAACTTGTCAATTATGACAGAATTTAGGAACATAGTGTAGAGCCATGACACATTAATTTACCTTCTGATAAACTAAAAGTAATATTTTCAGTTAATTTTACAGACTGTATGCAAAAAACAACCGTTAACAGTTCAGTGTTTGAAGTCTGCTCCTCTTAAATATATTTAAAGCTACACTATTAGACATTTTCCCCTGCCATGGTTCTGGGCTGCAGTCAGGTCTCGAACCACTCTGTGTATATTGTGTACTGTATATATCTGAATAATCTCATATAGGATGTGATTGGGTGAGTTCATTTACCCGTCAGATGGGAAGCGCTTTAGTTTTAATGGTGTTCCTGATCAGGATTTTTACGACCGAAACCGATCCAGATACCAATCTTTTTCTTGTTTAAACTTTAATCAGGAAGTCTATCCTAAATTGTTAAATGTAAGCTCTCTGCTCGTGGTCACTGTTAACTGAATTAAAAATAATAGCAATGAGAAATACTGTTGCTAAATTTGATAAATGAACAAGCATGAAATATTTATTTTTAAAATCTTAATCAATAAAGAGTCCTAATTAAAAGTAGACTAACACAAGCATGATCCATATTCGGAAAAAGGCTAATAGTTTTCTAAGGAAATAGCGAATTAAGCTTAATGTCAAATTGATATTAAATGCAACCCATTGTAATTGAATGTTATTTCATATCTCATTTTATTTATATTTTATGAAGTTATTATATCTATTTTTTATATTAAATGATTTATTTATAACTAAGCGCATTTTCTGTCTTTACATTTTATTCGTTTTATTTTTGTTTGTTTATAAGTTTTAGATCGGTTCCGCCAGTACAATATTGCCATGTCTGCTGATAATATTGTGTTATTTTGGGGGGTTAAAATCAGAACATGGAAACTGGAGTTGGCTTTTCTGGTGTTATCTGGCAACCCTGAGTTTAAATAAAGGGAATGTGCTATTAGAGTTAGTGAATCTAGAGCAACAGTGTACTTTATGTTTACAGTCTGAACAGTTATTACTCTTAATTATGATTGATGAGGAATTATTTAATAATGAAATTTGAATTAAACCCACCTTAAAGCGTTAGCATTATTATTCATTTACTCTGCCTGATGCCGCTGTGTCTACACGAGCAGGTGAAAGTGCAGGTCATTTTCCGGGATCAGTTAAAGGTGGCGGTTTGTGACATCGGGAAGTTGAGAGAATCAGATGATGTTCAGTGTTACTCGTCATCATAATGGCTTCTCTGCAGTAATTCCACACTGATGAAAAGCATGAAAAGCAGATGAAAAGCAGTGTGAAAGTAACTTGTGTGGTGTAGATGCATTTTGGATTGTAGTTTTTATTCCGATTCTATTACACAACTCTGAACAGGTCACTCGCACCGGTGCAAATAAATATTTATTCACAGTCGCACAAAGTATTTTCCATCGCAAATGCGACTGAAATGGTTGCACTGTAGAGCCCTGATTCCTGTCCATTCGAGTATTTGTCCGTGTTTTTATGTGAAAGGAAATCCTTTGTGTGTAGTTCAAAAATGCAATTAAAAATGTTTTAGAAACCTTAGTGTGAAGGTTTTAACCCACTTATAATTTCCACATTTGAGATCCCTGAAATCCTGGTTGATCTCTTTTTCTTTTTGAACTTCTTTGACTTTTCCTCATTTAGGGTCATGAACGTAAATGCAAATATTTCTACTTAATAAAAGTTTACTGTTTTAAGCTGTTCTTTGCTATTTTTTGTGTGTGTTTAAACTCTGGAAGTAATTTTGACAGATAACATGGAGATTATAAAATAACTCCTCCTCCATGTTGAAGCTGTAGAATCTGCAGTATGGAGAGTCTAGTAACCATGGAAACCAAGAAGATTCTATACGTGTCACAGTAGTTTAGAATTCAGGTGGCAAACATAAGCTGCAGAAGTCTGTCTGTGCACATGCGTGTAAAGTGCGATTTAGAGTTACAGACATTTTTTTTTCTGTCTACCACTATTTTGTGTACAGCGCTTTGATAAGCTGCTTTTAAAGGTAATTTCTAAAACAAAGTTTCTTCTTATTATTATTATTATGTGAACTTAGCAGCTTAGTATTTAACAGTTTAGAGATTTTAGACAAGGGTGATAGCTACTTAGTTTATTTGACATTTTATCTGACTGACTAAATACAAATACAGCCAATTCTTTGCAAGGGTGCGTTTCCAGTTTTCTACAATGGAAAGGAAGGTTGCTTCAGAGAGTAAAAAGCCTAAGCGGCAGGATGCAAAGCTAAGCTTTGTCCTACCGGCAAAAACAGAGAACACAGATCATGGACTATCCTCTAATAGTTTAATAGAAACACTCAGGAGCATGGAACACAGTGAGAGAGCACCCAAGACAGCCAGGGTGTCTGAATACTATAAGTTTAAAAAAGATCAGGAGGAGCTTCGCAGGACTCTCGTCACCATGTTCATGGAGGAGGAATCAGATACTGGTGAAAGGTTACAAGTTCCATCTGGCGCTCTAACAGAGAAAAGTATGTTGAAATATTATAATTACATTAGATATGGGATTGACACGCATAACGTGCCCCCTATGGAAGATTCCTGGCTAGAGAGTATTTTGAGCCGGGTGCCAAGTCACTTGAAAACGTTAACACGCTGTGTTGAGGTTCTTTCAGATGAAATAAGAGCGGATTGTTTGCAGAGTGTTAAGAAAGCTATAGTGGATTTTGCTTTGTGTGGCTCGAGAGAGTACGAAGAACAGGAGGTGAAAAGTATTCCGCCTCACAGAGAAGAGATGGCGGTTTTGCCAAAGCCTTGGAAAGAATCCTTCCATCAAGCACAAAATAGGATGAGCCAGCATCTCCATGCCTTCAACCCCACCATGCTGTCTGTGCTGAACCTGTGGCATGTGTCCTTCAAGAATTTACGTCTTCTGGATGTGACAGAGTTCCACAACAGAGAAGAAGCTATAGATATCTTCGACTTTTACCAGATTGCCAGCCAACACATTAAAAATGCTGAAGATGTCCTGCTGAACAAGTGGTTTCCTGATGTGCAACAAATCTACTGCCAGGGAATCAAGCACAACTTGGTCCCGAAAAATAACAATTCACCAGAGCTTCAGTCCTTCTTCAATTGTGTGGCTGCCCTAATGTCCTCTCAGCTCCAGAGTCTGGCCCTGGAATCTATTTATGACTACACACGCCTGATAGCTCAGGTCCCACCTTCAGTAAGAGTGTATGAGCATCCGGGCTTTGCCCTGCAGTTGATCCTGAGGCAGAACAAGATCGCATTTGATCCAGATTTCAAGGAAATTGAGGCCATTTTGCTGAATGTCTATGATGAAATGTTGAAATGCATCAGCTTGGTGCCTCGAGTCGAGACAAAGCTGTACTCAGAATGGCCAGGCACTAAGGATGCCAGAACCCTGAAACCCATCATCCTGCCTGAGATCCTAAAAGCACAAAAGTCTGAAATTCTGCAGGTAATGCATGAAGACACGCGTGGGCCAACTGAGCATGTACGCCTCTACGACAAATTTGCACCTCTTGTATCGGAACAGGCCGAGCAGGATGTAGAGCAGTTCCTGGTGGAGCAGCACTCCTTCCAGGAGATTATGATGGAGGCGACACGCTACCAGCAGATGGCTGATGAACTCCAGCATGACGTCTGCGAGGTGGTGCGACTCGGTATGTTCGAAGTGCACTGCGATACGCTTATCCATACACTAGTGGAGCGTGCGGAGGGAATCAGAGACAAACTGGTCACACGTCTGCAGAAGGACCACCAGAACGGCAATGAAAAATTATGTGATGAATATGAGAAGATTGAAAAAAAAGCCCTCAGCACTCCTTCAAACACACAAGAGCTCTTTGCTCTTAAGGCCTACATAAAGAAGGTTGACGCTGAAGAGATGCCGAAACTGGAGCTCCAGCTCAGCGAATCCATGAATCGTGTCTGCTCCTTGGCTGAATATGAGTTTTCTCCAACAGACATAAGCCTGAACAAGAAGCCATTCCAGTGGCATTTGTGCATGCCTTCCATCTTTGACAAGCACAGAGAGACCGCTAAGGCGAAGACTGTACAATTCCAGGATTTCCTCAAGTTGCGTTGCGAGAGGCTCGTGAAAGATCTCGAAGGATACGCAAATCAAGTTGAGGAGTTTACCGCTTTTGGGGACCTATCTAAACTCAGCATGTATCTGAAAAAGGCTCAGGCGCTCAATTCCAAGCTGGAGGATGCCATGGAGAAAATCGAGGGCTTCAACTCGGAGGAAGAAGTGTTTGGATGGCCCATCTCCCAGTACCCTTCATGCAAGAAAGTCCACGACCAGCTGCTCCCATACCTTCACCTGTACCAGACCGCTACCAATTTTCAGGCTGAGCACCAGCAGTGGCTTAATGGCCCCCTCATGTCAGTCAACCCAGAGAAGGTGGAGGGTGACGTCAGCAACTACTGGCGCTCACTCTACAAACTTGAAAAAGGTTTCCAGGACTCACCCAAGGCTCTTCACATCGCCACCCAAGTCAAGGCTGAGGTGGAGAACTTTAAGCAGCACATTCCCTTAGTGCAGGTGCTGTGTAATCCAGGCTTGCGAGACCGCCATTGGGAGGCCATGTCAGCTGTAGTGGGTTTCTCACTGAAGCCTGCAGAAAACGAGGCCTGCATTTCCCACTTCATTCATCTACAGCTCGAGACTCACTTGCCCAACTTTGAGAGCATCAGCGAGGCAGCCAGCAAAGAGTATTCAATGGATAAGGCCATGGAGCGTATGGTAGGTGAATGGGCAGATATGACGTTCAACCTGCGGCCCTACCGTGAAACCGGCACATCTATTCTGTCCTCGTTGGACGAAATCCAGATGCTACTGGATGATCATATAGTCAAAACGCAGACGATGCGTGGCTCACCCTTCATTAAACCTTTGGAGGCTGAGATACGAGACTGGGAGGGCAAGCTGCTGCTGCTGCAGGAGATTTTAGACGAGTGGATGACGGTACAATCCACATGGCTCTACCTGGAGCCCATTTTCAGTTCTCCAGACATCATGGGCCAGATGCCAGAGGAGGGACGTTGCTTCACCACTGTGGATAAAACCTTGAGGGACATCATTAAGCAAGTCAGCTTGGACAAGCGCGTCCTGGCTGTGGTGACCATTGATAATATCTTGGAGGAGTTTAAGAAAAGCAACGAGTTCCTGGAGCTAATCTTGAAAGGCTTGAACATGTACCTAGAAAAAAAGAGACTCTACTTCCCTCGCTTCTTCTTTCTGTCCAACGACGAACTACTGGAGATTCTCTCCGAGACCAAGGACCCAACCAGAGTGCAGCCGCATCTGAAGAAATGCTTCGAGGGCATAGCCAATGTTGTGTTTAGTGATGTTTTGGACATCACACACATAAAGAGCAGTGAGGGTGAGATGGTGAAGCTGCTGGACATCATCTCTACTTCTAAAGCCCGCGGCCAGGTCGAGAAATGGCTCCTCGAGCTGGAGAGTGACATGCTCACGTCGCTACACAAGGTGATAGAAGAGGCTATCAAGGCATACCCTGAAGACCTGCGGATCAACTGGGTACGAGCCTGGCCAGGTCAGGCAGTACTGTGTGTGTCTCAGGTGTACTGGACTAAACACATCCATGAAGCCATTGCAACGGGACCACAGGCTCTGGAAGCTTATTTGCATCAGAATAATGCACAGATCGAGGATATAGTGGCGTTGGTGCGTGGGAAACTGTCCAAACAGAACCGAGTGTCTCTGGAAGCGCTGGTGGTATTGGACGTGCACGCTCGCGACGTGTTGGCCTCGCTTGTGCGCAAGGGTGTGGATGATGAGAACAACTTCGAGTGGCTCAGCCAGCTTCGTTATTACTGGATTGAGAACCAGCTTCAGACTAAAATGATTAACGGGACTGGCGGCTTCTAGCAGTACCTGGGTAACACACCACGTCTGGTTATCACCCCCTCTCACCGATCGCTGCTACAGAACCCTTTTGGCCCCTGCACTTGCACTTAGGAGGAGCTCCTGAAGGCCCAGCAGGTACAGGGAAAACCGAGACGGCGACTAAGGATCTGGCCAAAGCTGTGGCTAAGCAGTGTGTTGTCTTCAATTGCTCTGATGGCCTTGATTACATTGCCCTGGGAAAGTTCTTTAAGGGCTTGCTATCCTGTGGCGCGTGGGCATGCTTTGACGAGTTCAATCGCATTGACCTGGAGGTGCTGTCTGTGGTGGCGCAACAAATTCTCACTATTCAGAGAGGGATCGCAGATCATGCCGAGTTGCTCATGTTTGAGGGAACGCAGTTAAGGCTCAACCCGTCTTGTGCCGTCTTCATCACTATGAACCCGGGATACGCTGGCCGCTCTGAACTGCCTGATAACCTGAAGGCACTGTTCCGCACCGTGGCCATGATGGTTCCTGATTACGCCCTGATCGCTGAGATCGTGCTCTACTCTTGTGGATTTGTAAGAGCTCGTCCTCTCTCAGTGAAGATCGTGGCCACGTATCGCCTCTGCTCCGAGCAGTTGTCTTCTCAGAGCCACTATGATTACGGTATGAGGGCCGTCAAATCCGTCCTGACAGCTGCTGGAAACTTAAAACTGAAGTTCCCTGAGGAGAATGAGGACATTCTACTGCTGAGGTCCATCATCGACGTTAACCTTCCCAAATTTTTGGCCCATGACCTGCCACTCTTTGAGGGAATCACTTCAGATCTTTTTCCTGGTGTAAAACTCCCGAAACCAGACTATACCATCCTGCTGGAGGCCATTAAAGAGAACAGTGAGAGGATGAACCTGCAGGTGACTGATTTCTTTGCAGAGAAGATCCTACAGATTTACGAGATGATGCTCGTGCGTCACGGCTTCATGCTGGTGGGAGAGCCGTTCGGTGGGAAGACAAGCGCCTATCGAGTCCTCGCCGCTGCCTTGAATGATGTCTATGAGAAGCGCCTGATGGATGAGAACAGGGTTCAGATCACTGTTATTAACCCCAAGTCTATCACCATGGGTCAGCTGTATGGTCAGTTTGACCCGGTCTCTCATGAGTGGACAGACGGCATACTTGCTGTGAGCTACAAAGTCTTTGCCACCTCTCAGACGCCAGACAGGAAGTGGCTGATCTTTGATGGTCCTGTGGATGCAGTGTGGATTGAGAACATGAATACAGTGCTTGATGACAATAAGAAACTGTGCCTGATGAGCGGTGAGATCATCCAAATGTCTCCTCAAATGAGTCTCATCTTTGAACCCATGGACTTGGAGGTGGCTTCGCCTGCCACGGTTTCTCGCTGTGGTATGATCTACATGGAGCCCCATATGCTGGGCTGGAGGCCGCTAATGATCTCCTGGCTCAACACATTGCCGTCTGCACTGATCTCCGTGCACAAAGACCTCATCACCGGCCTCTTCGACCGCATGCTGCCCGCCTGCCTGCAGCTCATCCGCAAAGGGACCAAGGAATTGTCTCCAACATCAGACACCAACTTGGTGCATTCCCTGATGAACCTGATGGATTGCATGATGGACGAGTTTAGAGACGAGGGCCAGATGAAGGTCATGAGTGAGAAAGACATGTGCTCCTGGCTTGAAGGTATTTTTGTGTTCTCTTTGGTGTGGTCAGTGGGTGCCAGCTGCACAGAGCCTGGGAGAGTGAAGTTTGATGGTCTGGTGAGGGAGCTGCTAACAGGTGCTCTGACTGAGAAGACGCGGGCAAGACATGGCATCCTGGAACAAATAGAGGCACCAAGCAAGCAGCTCACAATGCCCTTACCTGCTGAAGGCACTCTCTACGAGTACCGCTTCCTGAAAGAGGGTCCAGGCCGATGGGAGCCGTGGGCCGCGGAGCTGAGGCTGGCACCACCAATCCCCAAAGATGTGCAGTTCAACGAGATCATCGTGCCCACGGAGGATACAGTGCGCTACACGGCTCTGATGGAGCTGCTTGTCACGCACCAGAAGCCCACTGTCTTTGTGGGGCCTACAGGAACCGGCAAGAGCGTGTACATCCTAGACTTTCTTCTGAAGCGGCTCAACAAGGACACTTACAGTCCTGTGCTAATCAACTTTTCAGCCCAAACCACAGCCGCTCAGACTCAGGACATCATCATGTCCAAGCTGGACAAGAGACGCAAAGGAGTGTTTGGCCCTCTTCTGGGAAAGAAGATGGTGTTGTTCGTGGATGATGTGAATATGCCCGCGAGAGAGACCTACGGTGCTCAGCCTCCTGTGGAGCTTCTGCGCCAGTGGCTGGACCACTGGAACTGGTATGACATGAAGGACTGCTCCATGATCAACCTGGTGGACATCCAGCTGATGTGCGCCATGGGGCCTCCTGGTGGTGGGAGAAACCCAGTGACACCTCGTTACCTTCGCCATTTTAACACCGTAACTATAAATGAGTTTGATGAGAAGATCTATGCATATTATTTTTTTTAAAATCTTACTTGGCATTTGACCACACAAACCTTCCTTTTTTCTTTTTTTTTTCCCCCCCCTTTTGCCATGGGGCCCCCCCCCCCCGCCCTGCCGGCCCCCCCCCCCACCATTTCCCCTCCCCTCCCCCCCCCCCCCCTTTTTTTTTTCCCCTTTTTTTTTTTTTTTTCTTCCAGCCCTTTTCTTTTTTTTCCCTACAGACTGCAGAGGACCCCAAAGCTATTAAACGCTTGTGGGTGCATGAGGTGCAGAGAGTTTATTACGACCGCTTGGTTGACCCATCAGACCGCACCTGGATGGTGGACTTCTTGGGGGAGGTCTGCAAGTCCCACCTAAAGGAAGACTTCCATCAGCTTTTCAAGCACCTGGACATTGACTCTGATGGATGCGTAACTGAAGATGACTTGCGCAGCCTCATGTTCTGTGATTTCCATGACCCCAAGGGCGAAGACCGCAACTACCGTGAAGTTGGTGACCTTGATCAGCTTGGCCAAGTGGTGGAGGCCCACCTAGAGGAGTATAACAACATCAGCAAGGCAATCATGAACCTTGTGCTCTTCCGATTCGCCATTGAACATGTTTGCAGGATCTCTCGTATCCTAAAACAGCCGAGGGGTCATGCGCTTCTGGTCGGCGTTGGAGGGAGTGGTCGGCAGTCCCTGACTCGCCTGGCTGCTCACATGGCTGAAGCCGAGCTCTTCCAGGTGGAGATCTCCAGGAGTTATGGGATGTCAGAATGGCGTGATGACCTCAAACGCATTATGCGCAAGTCAACATCGGGTGATACCCATGGTGTCTTCCTCTTCACTGACACTCAGATAAAGATGGAGTCATTCCTCGAGGACGTTAGCAATTTGCTCAACACAGGTGAAGTTCCTAATCTCTTTGCCGTGGATGAGAAGCAGGAGATCTGCGAACGAATGCGGGTCTTGGATCGACAGCGGCCGCGGGAGAAGCAGACAGATGGAAGTCCACTGGCACTGTTCAACATGTTTGTAGAGCGCTGTCGCAGTCAGCTGCACGTGGTGCTGGCCATGAGTCCGATAGGTGACGCCTTCCGAGGCCGTCTGCGACGTTTCCCTGCACTCATAAACTGCTGCACCATAGACTGGTTCCAGAGCTGGCCTGGTGATGCTCTACAGGCTGTGGCATCTCGGTTCCTGGAGGACATCGAGATGTCGGATGATGTTCGCGCTGGCTGCATCGACATGTGCCAGAGCTTCCACACTTCCATCATCAATCTCTCGGAGCGCTTTCTGGTTGAACTGCAGCGCCACAACTACGTCACCCCGACCTCCTACCTGGAACTTATCTCAACCTTCAAAGTCCTGCTGGAGTGCAAAAGAGCTGAGGTGATGAAGCAAAAACGACGCTATGAGGTTGGTCTGGAGAAAGTGGACTCTGCTGCCGCTCAAGTGGCCACCATGCAAGTGGAGCTGGAGGCACTTCAGCCTGCGCTCCGGTTGGCTAGTAAAGAGGTAGAGAAGATGATGGTGGTGATTGAGCACGAGTCTGTGGAGGTGGCGGAGACAGAAAAGGTAGTTTGCATGGATGAGGCAGTCGCAAATGAACAGGCCATGGCTGCCAAGGCCATCAAAGACGAGTGTGATGCTGACTTGGGTGTTGCTATGCCCATCCTGAAGTCAGCTATGGCCGCACTTAATACGCTTACTCAACAGGACATTACAGTGGTGAAGTCAATGAAGAGCCCTCCAGCTGGAGTCAAACTTGTGATGGAGGCCATTTGTATCCTAAAAGGCATAAAACCTGACCGCGTCACTGATCCTTCCGACCCACGCAAAAAGATTGAGGACTTCTGGGGCCCAGCCAAGAAGCTTCTGGGTGACATGAAGTTCCTACAGAGTCTGCATGAGTACAAAAAAGACGACATTCCACCTGCTTACATGACCATCATCCGCAACAAATACATCACCAACCCAGAGTTTGACCCCGCGAAGATCCGGACGGCCTCCACCGCAGCCGAAGGTCTCTGCAAGTGGGTCTGTGCTATGGACTCTTACGACAATGTTGCGAAAGTTGTGGCCCCTAAGAAAGAGAAGTTGGCTCAAGCAGAGGCTGAGCTGAAGGTAGCCACGGAGAGTCTTCAAAAGAAGCAGGCAGCTCTAAAGGAGGTTCAGGACAAATTGGCCCAACTTCAGCAGAATCTGGAGGCCAGCAAGAATGAGAAAGATGAAAAGGAAAAGCAGGTGGAGCTGTGCAGTAAGAAGCTGGATAGGGCAGAAAAGCTGATCGGTGGTTTGGGAGGGGAGAGGACTCGTTGGAGTGAGTCGGCATTGAGCCTGGGAGAATTGTATACCAATCTAACCGGAGATGTTCTCATCTCAGCTGCTATAGTAGCCTACCTGGGGGCTTTCACATCTAGTTATAGGCATTTTGCTACAGAAGAATGGATTGAGCAGTGTAAGGCCAGAGCGATCCCCTGCTCCAAGGACGTGTCTCTGAGGTGCTCTCTGGGAGAGCAGGTGAAAATCAGAAGCTGGATCATTGCTGGCCTTCCATCAGATAATTTCTCCATTAACAACGGAATCATCATCTCGAACACAAGGCGATGGCCTCTGATGATCGACCCGCAGGGCCAAGCAAACAGGTGGGTAAAGAATATGGAGAAGGCCAACAGCCTGCACATGATCAAGCTGAGCGACAGCAACTTTGTTAGAACGCTGGAGAACTGCATTCAGTTCGGCACGCCAGTGCTGCTGGAAAATGTGGGTGAGGAGCTGGACCCCATTTTGGAGCCTCTGCTGTTGAAGCAGACGTTTAAGCAGGGCGGGAGTGTGTGTATCCGCCTGGGAGACTCCACCATAGAGTACTCACCGGACTTCCGCTTCTACATCACCACCAAGCTACGAAACCCACACTATCTGCCAGAGACTTCGGTCAAGGTAACACTTCTGAACTTCATGATCACACCTGAGGGGATGCAAGACCAGCTGCTTGGCATAGTGGTGGCTAGAGAGAGGCCAGACCTAGAAAAGGAGAAACAAGCCCTCATACTGCAGGGAGCGGAAAATAAGAGACAGCTTCAGGAGCTCGAAGACAAGATGCTGGAAGTACTCTCGGCATCTGAAGGGAACATCCTGGAGGATGAGACAGCTGTCCAGATTATCTCCTCCTCCAAACTGCTGGCCAATGAAATCTCGGAGAAGCAGACTGTGGCTGAGGTAACTGAGAAAAAGATTGATGAAACACGTATGGGATACACACCCATCGCATTCCACTCTGCAATCTTGTTCTTCTCCATCGCTGACCTGGCCAACATTGAACCCATGTACCAGTACTCACTTGGCTGGTTCATCAATCTCTTTATCTTATCCATCGACAACTCGGACAAGAGCGAGGTTCTGGAGCAGAGATTGCAGATCCTAAGGGACCACTTCACATACTCACTTTATGTCAATGTGTGCCGATCACTCTTCGAGAAGGACAAGCTGCTCTTCTCCTTCTGCCTCAATGTCAACCTGCTTAAACATGAAAGGCTTATCGATGAGAACGAGTGGCGCTTTCTGCTGACGGGTGGTGTGGGTCTAGATAACCCTCATTCCAAACCTTGCACGTGGCTGCCCCAGAAATCCTGGGACGAGATCTGCCGCCTGGATGAGCTGGATTGCTTCAAGGGCCTGCGTGAGGACCTGGAAAGAGACGGCTGGAAAGAAGTTTACGACAGCAAGGATCCTCATCACGCAACTTTTCCTGGAGAGTGGCAGGAGAAACTGAGACAGTTTCAGAGAATGTTGGTCATACGCTGCCTGAGACCAGACAAGATCATTCCTATGGTGCAGGAGTTTGTGTCAAACAGCTTGGGACCGCAGTTTATAGAGGTGCCACCCTTTAACCTGGGGAACGCATTTGGAGACAGCCACTGCTGCGCTCCCCTCATCTTCATCCTCTCACCAGGCTCTGACCCCATGGCAGCTCTGCTGAAATTTGGAGACGAACAGGGCTTCACAGGGAACAAGCTGTCTTCTCTGTCACTGGGCCAAGGCCAGGGTCCCATTGCCATGAATATGATTGAGGAGGGAGTGAAAGAAGGCACCTGGGTGGTGCTGCAAAATTGCCACCTGGCCACATCCTGGATGGCCACGCTGGAACGGGTATGCGAGGAGCTCAACCCAGACACCACTCATCCAGACTTCCGTCTGTGGCTAACCAGTTACCCCTCGCCTAACTTCCCCGTTGCTGTCCTTCAGAATGGTGTCAAGATGACCAACGAGGCCCCTAAGGGGTTACGTTCCAACATCATTGGCTCTCTCCATATGGACCCCATCTCCGATCCGGCGTTTTTCGACAGCAGCTCAAAGCCAGTAGTGTTCAAGAAACTTCTTTATGGCCTGTGTTTCTTTCATGCTCTTACCCAAGAGCGAAAGAAGTTTGGTCCCCTGGGCTGGAACATCCCCTACGAGTTCAACGAAACGGACTTGCGTATCTCTGTCCAACAGCTGCATATGTTCCTGGACCAGTATGAAGAAGTGCCATTCGACGCACTGCGCTACATGACAGGAGAGTGCAACTATGGAGGACGAGTTACGGATGACTGGGACCGGCGAACACTCCGTACCATCCTCTCCATCTTCTACACCAATAAGATCATCGAAGACCTGGAGTACAAGTTCGATCCAAGCGGCATTTACTACTCACCACCTGAAGGGGATCGTAATAGCTACATAGAGTACACCAAATCACTTCCACTGTACCCGTCTCCAGAAATCTTTGGCATGAATGCCAATGCTGACATCACCAAGGACCAGGCGGAGACACAGCTCCTGTTTGACAGCATCCTGCTCACTCAGTCTCGCGTCACAGGCGGCGATGCTAAATCCACTGACGACATGGTGTACGAGGTGGCAGCGGACATTTTGAGCAAACTGCCACCAGACTTTGACATCGAGGAAGCCATGCGCAGGTTCCCCACCAGTTACAATCAGAGCATGAACACGGTCCTGGTGCAGGAGATGGTCCGCTTCAACAAGCTGCTCCAGACCATCCGTGACTCATGTGTCAACGTCCAAAAGGCCATCAAGGGTCTGGTGGTGATGTCGGCTGAGTTAGAGGAAGTAGTGACGAGCATTCTGAAGGGCCGTATTGCAGGATTGTGGATGAAAAAATCTTACCCGAGCCTCAAACCTCTCGGCGCATACGTCAACGACTTCCTGGAGAGGCTCAGATTTTTACAGGACTGGTACGATAACGGCATGCCGGCCGTGTTCTGGATGTCAGGCTTCTTCTTCACGCAGGCTTTCTTGACCGGTGCACAGCAGAACTACGCTCGCAAACACACCATCCCCATCGACCTGCTCATCTTCGACTTTCAAGTCATGGACGAAATGGAGTACACACAGCCTCCAGAGGATGGCGTCTACATCCGTGGTTTGTTCCTGGAAGGGGCGCGCTGGGACAGAAAAAAGAAGCTCCTGGCAGAGTCGTACCCCAAGGTCCTCTACGACACCATGCCAGTGATTTGGCTCATTCCCATCAAGAAGCAGGACATCCCCGAGCGCCTGTGCTACATTTCACCCGTGTATAAGACGAGTGAGAGACGGGGGACGCTGTCCACCACGGGCCACTCCACCAACTACGTCATGGCCATGAGCCTCAACACAGACGTGCTGCCTGAGCACTGGATTCGTCGCGGTGTTGCTTTGCTCTGCCAGTTGAACTAATTAAGCAGCAATTCCTGAAATTGCCATATTTAAGCCTCACATTTACATTGTTCAAGTTTCTATTGTTCACATGTATATTGTTCACATTTATATTATTCTCAATCTTTATATTGTTCTCAATTTTTTTTTAAAGAAAGAAGTGTAGTTGAGCAGTTCCATGCAAATGTCAATCTTACCTTTAAAAAATAAAGTTCTTTATATTGTGCTCATTCTCACGGTCTTTAATTGTAATGAATCAATCCATAGAAATTTTCATCCTTATGTTCTGTTTGGGGTTTATATGACCCTAGACTCTCTTCAAAAAGTCAAAAATCATATGCCTTATTTTTTTAATCCTGATATTTCATGAATTTTCCTAATTAAGTTCTTTTCAGAAATGTTTTAACTAATGATAACGTTTCTGATTTCTGCTATGACATGACTAACCATGTGATATCTGGGCTCATATTGACCCCAGTGATAAATGTCGCTCTCTCATTTTGCTATGTTCCCGTGGAGGGGGGGAAGGGTGCGTCTGCGAGAATATGTTGTATACACCTGTAAATCTCCAGGAAAACTTCTTTATCTCTGCTATGTCTGGCATAGGCCACACTCACTCACTCTCTCACTCACACATACACACATATACATGCTCTCTCTCACACACACTCTCTCTTTCTCTGTCATACACAAAATTACATTTTGCAATGTTTCCACTGACAGGGGCATAGAGGAGGAGTTTACATTTGACTGTCCTCTTGCCGATGTGCATATACTGTAAATTTGCACATAGTTTGCATGGTTTTAAAAGAGAAGTTTTAAGAGAAGTTTCTAGAATCTCCAGGATAACGGCTACAGTGATCCTCTGTGTGAAATTTTTATTGGTTCTAGTGTCCTCAGTGTGAAGGTCCTAGAATCCTCTGGAAAAAAGCTGTGTAATCCTCAGTGGGACGTTTACTTCGGTTCTAACATCCCCGGCGTGAAGGTTCTGACATCCCCTACGTGAAGGTTCTGACATCCCCTATGTGAAGGTTCTGACATCCTGGGCGTGAGGGTTCTGACATCCCCTATGTGAAGGTTCTGACATCCCGGGCGTGAGGGTTCTGACATCCCCGTCGTAAGGGTTCTGACATACCCAACGTGAAGGTTCGGACGTCCCCGGCGTGAAGTTTCTGACGTCCCCGGCGTGAGGGTTCTGACATCCCCGGCATGAAGGTGCTGACATCCCCGACGTGAAGGTACTGACATCTCGGTCATAAGGGTTCTGAAATCCCTACGTGAACATTCTGACATCCAATACGTGAAGGTTCTGACATCCCCGGCGTGAAGGTTCTGACATCCCCAGTGTGAAGGTCGGAGAATACTTGGCACAGTTCCAGAATCCTCAAAGCGTGGTTCTCAGTAAATCGGAAGCATGTAAATATTGCAGGAAACCAACACGCCATCAGTAATCTGTACTATAATACATATGAATGCAAAAGTTTGTGCCCCCTCGACTTTTCAGCGTTGGCTAAAAACCGTACTTCTGTATTATTCATTAAATGGTAATGATGGAGGAACACGGTGTGATGCAAGTGTTTGGGAGCAGCCATGGACTAGTACTGTAAGAGCCCTCGGTGTTCGGTTACACACACAGCTGCCAGAGTGAGCGACTGAAACCTGTCTCTCTTCCCCCACTGAAAGACGAGTGTCACTTTATTTTGAGTGGAGAAACGTTCTGTTCTCGGGCTCGAAATGCAGACAGCTGTCCGCTCTGATCGGGTCGGGATCTCCCACGCCGGGTCGCAACGTATTAGGAGCGTGAGATGAGAGACGTCAGACGATCATTTCGGCATCAGTCGGACGTGTGGACGTGTCTCAAACCACACACCCTACTCACCGTGTAGGACACACGGTGCATTGTTGAGCTATGGTGTTGTGAGGACAGTGCTCCAATATGCTTGTGGTCATGAATACAAAACGAATACTGCACTAATTCATGTGTGTGGGTGTGTGTGTGTGCTCGCATCTTAGCCTTGAGTTTCCCCTTCACACTTGCTCACTCAAGCATGCTGCGCGAATAAAATAAAAGAGAAATTAATTTTCAGCATGGGTGCCAGCAGCCGCCTCTATTTCACCATCTCTCTCTCTCTCTCTCTCTCTCTTTGTCGCTCGTTCTTTCTGCATTTTGCTGCCGGATGATGAGGTGAGGATGATGTGATGACGTCCATCCATCATACAATGGGGTGACCCTCATCACACTCACCTGAGTGTGTGTTAATTCAATTTAATGCAGTGTGATTATCACGTTTCCCTCCCGTACTTCTGGAATATTCTCAGGGAAACACGCACACCATGATTTCCTTTCCAAAATAGAGCTATAGCTAGCTTTTGATGGATTTTTTTTTCCACTGCTGAATCATCAAAGCCAGCTAGCTGTCCACCTAGAAACTACTCCAAGTGCAAGCGGCTAATCACAAAGTGATTATGCTAGTGGTTAAAAATGCTAGTGGTTAACTCCAAGGCTACTAGTTTGCTAGCATCTAACCCAAGCACTAGTAAACAGCCTGGGCTCTACTAGCAAAGACAAACCCAAATGCTAAATCAGCTAGCAACCACACCACACGCTAGTAGCTAACCTGGGCTCTAGTGGTTAACCCAACTCTTAACAGCTGGGATCAAGCTCAAGGCTAGCATGCTAACAGTTAGCGTTGTTATCGTCCGTGCTGACAGCAGTGCGTTAGCATGTCCCAGCGGAGCAGCGATACACACCACAGCTGTACGACACACAATAAACAGAATGAAAGCTAAATGTAAACTCTGATGACCTTTAACCTTTTTAGAGGTCGGTGGTCTTTGGGTTGTGGGAAACCAGTGCAGGCGAAGCGAGTGTTGGCATGGTTACAGTATGGTGTGTGGTTTGGGACGCGTCCACAGGGAGCTAATGGTGGTGTTTATGTGGCCTGTATAGTGAGTGAGGTGTGTGGTTTGGGACACAGCCACAGTCTGATTGTCCATCAGTACCTGATCTGGAGATTAGAGTTAATTACCACAAGCATTCACTGTATACACACACACACACACACACACACACACCAGTGTTGAATGAGATATGCATTGGTAAGTGAATAAATGGACATGCAGCTAGATAGATAGCTAGATAGATAGATAGATAGATAGAGAGAGAGAGAGAGAGAGAGAGAGAGAGATAGAGAGAGAGAGAGAGAGAGAGAGAGAGAGATAGATAGATAGATAGATAGATAGATAGATAGATAGATAGATAGATGGCTGGATGGATAAGATAGGGTGAGTGCTGTGAAAAAGTATTTGCCCCATCCTGATTTAATCTTTTTGCTTAAACCTCATACTAAATAGTGCTAGATCTTCAAGCAAAATTAAACAAAGGCAAATACTTTTTCACAGCACTGTAAATAGACAGAGAGACGGACACTTACACAGATAGATGAATAAACGGAGAGCTATATAGAGACAGATGGATGGACAGACAGATACCGACGGAAATTCAGTAAGAGAAGGAAAACCAGCGATGAATAAGATAATGTATATAACTATCTTTGTACATTCTGTGTTTGATTTATTGTCTGTAATGTCCTAGTCAAAAGAAAGTGTGTGTGTGCGCGTGTGTGTGGCTCTGAGACTTTACAAACTGAGTTAAATGGTGGCTAAAGAGCGTCAGGGCTCGGCCTAATCCATCTCATAAAACACAGAGACGCCTGAGACACTCGTTAGGAGCTGGAGTGCGCAATACACACTCTAGTGACCTTCAATAAAACACGGCACACTTTACACTCTGTTTATGACAGACAGACAGGCAGGCAGAGAGAGAGACAGGGCGGTGGAACTGTACAGGAGGGATTGAACACCTTTCACTGGAGGAACCGGTGGCTCTGTTATGGTGTGGAGGCATTTATTTATTTGTTTTAATCTTTCTGTCTGTCTGTGTGTGTGTCTCTCTCTCTCTCTCTCTCTTTCTGTCTCTTTTTCTGTCCATCTGTTTCTTGCGGTCTCTCTTTGTCTCACTACTTCTCTGTCTGTGTTTCGCTCTGATTGTCCCTCTCTCTGTTTCTCTATCTCTTTCTCTTATTATGTCTGCCACTCTTTATCGTTCTTTCTCTCTCCCTCCTCTCCCTTTCTCTCTCTCTGTCTTCCTCTGAGCTCATTATGCGGATGCTCTGACCCGTTCGTTGTTCTGCTAGCAGCTCATCACTGACCTCAATACACACTCTGATGTGCGTTTAATACCAGCGCCTACCTTGTGTCAATCTGTGTGTGTGTGTGTGTGTGTGTGTGTGAAGGCGTGTGATTGGACAGCTGCTCTCAGAGGCTCAGCTTTATGCTAATGTGGGCGCTGTGGGATCTCTGACCTCATCAGTGATGCGGTGAGCGTTTGGTTTGCTCTCATGAGGCCCGGTAGGAAATGTGTGTGTGTGTGTGTTGTGTTTCATTAGGAAATGCAATGTAGAGACAACACACACACACACACAAACAGACACACACACACACACACGCGCTACGCTTTTTTAAAATCACATTAGCGAGAACATACTAACCTCGGGGTCACGTTGTCTCACATACGGAGAGGAAGGTGTGTGTCAGGAATCTGTTTTTTACTTCGTCCACACACAAATTCCCTAAAAGCTAAAATAAAAACTTTGTGTTAAACACTCCCTCCTCTCTAACTGTGTTACACACTCCCTCCTCTCTAACTGTGTTACACACTCCCTCCTCTCTAACTGTGTTACACACTCCCTCCTCTCTAACTGTGTTAAACACTCCCTCCTCTCTAACTGTGTTACACACTCCCTCCTCTCTAACTGTGTTAAACACTCCCTCCTCTCTAACTGTTACACACTCCCTCCTCTCTAACTGTTACACACTCCCTCCTCTCTAACTGTGTTACACTCCCTCCTCTCTAACTGTGTTACACACTCCCTCCTCTCTAACTGTTACACACTCCCTCCTCTTACTGTTACACACTCCCTCCTCTCTAACTGTGTTACACCCTCCTCTCTCTAACTGTGTTACACCTCCCTCCTCTCTAACTGTTACACACTCCCTCCTCTCTAACTGTTACACACTCCCTCCTCTCTAATACTGTGTTACACACCCCTCCTCTCTAATACTGTATTAAACACTCCCTCCTCTCTAACTGTTACACACTCCCTCCTCTCTAACTGTGTTTTACACTCCCTCCTCTCTAACTGTGTTACTCCCTCCTCTCTAACTGTGTTAAACACTCCCTCCTCTCTAACTGTGTTACACACTCCCTCCTCTCTAACTGTGTTACACACTCCCTCCTCTCTAACTGTGTTACACACCCCCTCCTCTCTAACTGTGTTACACACTCCCTCCTCTCTAACTGTGTTAAACACTCCCTCCTCTTATCACTGTGTTAAACACTCCCTCCTCTCTAACTGTTACACACTCCCTCCTCTCTAACTGTGTTACACACTCCCTCCTCTCTAACTGTGTTACACACTCCCTCCTCTCTCTGTGTGTGTTACACACTCCCTCCTCTCTAACTGTGTTACACACTCCCTCCTCTCTAACTGTGTTACACACTCCCTCCTCTCTAACTGTGTTACACACTCCCTCCTCTCTAACTGTGTTACACACTCCCTCCTCTCTAACTGTGTTACACACTCCCTCCTCTCTAACTGTGTTACACACTCCCTCCTCTCTGTGTTACACACCCTCCTCCTCTCTAACTGTGTTAAACACTCCCTCCTCTCTAACTGTGTTACACTCCCTCCTCTCTAACTGTTACACTCCCTCCTCTCTAACTGTGTTACACACTCCCTCCTCTCTAACTGTGTTACACACTCCCTCCTCTCTAACTGTGTTTACACACTCCCTCCTCTCTAACTGTGTTACACACTCCCTCCTCTCTTACTGTGTTCCACACTCCTCCTCTCTAACTGTGTTAAACCTCCCTCCTCTCTAACTGTGTTACACACTCCCTCCTCTCTAACTGTTACACACTCCCTCCTCTCTAACTGTGTTACACACTCCCTCCTCTCTAACTGTGTTAAACACTCCCTCTTTCTAACTGTTGTTACACACTCCCTCCTCTCTAACTGTTACACACTCCCTCCTCTCTAATACTGTGTTACACACTCCCTCCTCTCTAATACTGTGTTAAACACTCCCTCCTCTCTAACTGTTACACACTCCCTCCTCTCTAACGTTATCACACTCCCTCCTCTCTAATACTGTGTTACACACTCCCTCCTCTCTAATACTGTGTTAAACACTCCCTCCTCTCTAACTGTGTTACCACTCCCTCCTCTCTAACTGTGTTACACTCCCTCCTCTCTAACTGTGTTACACTCCCTCCTCTCTAACTGTGTTACACCCTTCCCTCCTCTCTAACTATGTTACACACTCCCTCCTCTCTAATACTGTGTAACACTCCCTCCTCTCTAACTGTTAAACACTCCCTCCTCTCTAACTGTTAACACTCCTCCTCTCTAATACTGTGTTACACTCCCTCCTCTCTAATACTGTGTTAAACACTCCCTCCTCTCTAACTGTGTTACACTCCCTCCTCTCTAACTGTGTTACACACTCCCTCCTCTCTAACTGTGTTAAACACTCCCTCCTCTCTAACTGTGTTACACACTCCCTCCTCTCTAACTGTGTTAAACACTCCCTCCTCTCTAACTGTGTTACACACTCCCTCCTCTCTAACTGTTACACACTCCCTCCTCTCTAACTGTGTTACACACTCCCTCCTCTCTAACTGTTACACACTCCCTCCTCTCTAACTGTTACACACTCCCTCCTCTCAACTGTGATACACTCCCTCCTCTCTAACTGTGTTAAACACTCCCTCCTCTCTAACTGTGTTAAACACTCCCTCCTCCGAACTGTGTTAAACACTCCCTCCTCTCGAACTGTGTTAAACACTCCTCTAACTGTGTTAACACTCCCTCTCTAACTGTGTTAACCTCCCTCCTAACTGTGTTTAAACACTCCCTCCTCTCTAACTGTGTTAAACACTCCCTCCTCTCTTAACTGTGTTTAACACTCCCTCCTCTCTAACTGTGTTAAACACTCCCTCCTCTCTCGAACTGTGTTACACCTCCCTCCTCTCTAACTGTGTTACACACTCCCTCTCTAACTGTGTTACACTCCCTCCTCTCTAACTGTTACACACTCCCTCCTCTCTAATACTGTGTTACACACTCCCTCCTCTCTAACTGTGTTACACACTCCCTCCTCTCTAACTGTGTTAAACACTCCCTCCTCTCTAACTGTTTTACACACTCCCTCCTCTCTAATTGTGTTACCCCTCCCTCCTCTCTAACTGTGTTACACACTCCCTCCTCTCTAACTGTATTTACACACTCCCTCCTCTCTAACTGTGTTAAACACTCCCTCCTCTCTAACTGTGTTACACACTCCCTCCTCTCTAACTGTGTTAAACACTCCCTCCTCTCTAACTGTTACACACTCCCTCCTCTCTAATACTGTGTTACACACTCCCTCCTCTCTAACTGTGTTACACACTCCCCCCTCTCTAACTGTGTTAAACACTCCCTCCTCTCTAACACTGTGTTAAACACTCCCTCCTCTCTAACTGTGTTACACACTCCCTCCTCTCTAACTGTGTTACACACTCCCTCCTCTCTAACTGTGTTACACACTCCCTCCTCTCTAACTGTGTTACACACTCCCTCCTCTTTAACTGTTACACACTCCCTCCCCTCTAACTGTGTTACACACTCCCTCCTCTCTAACTGTGTTACACACTCCCTCCTCTCTAACTGTTACACACTCCCTCCTCTCTAACTGTGTTACATACTCCCTCCTCTCTAACTGTGTTACACACTCCCTCCTCTCTAATACTGTGTTAAACACTCCCTCCTCTCTAACTGTTACACACTCCCTCCTCTCTAACTGTGTTACACTCCCTCCTCTCTAACTGTGTTACCCTCCCTCCTCTCTAACTGTGTTAAACACTCCTTCCTCTCTAACTGTGTTACACACTCCTCCTCTCTAACTGTGTTACCACTCCCTCCTCTCTAACTGTGTTACACACTCCCTCCTCTCACTATCTGTACACACTCCCTCCTCTCTAACTGTGTTACACACTCCCTCCTCTCTAACTGTGTTACACACTCCCTCCTCTCTAACTGTGTTACCTCCCTCCTCTCTAACTGTGTTACACACTCCCTCCGCTCTAACTGTGTTACAACTCCCTCCTCTCTAACTGTGTTTACACACTCCCTCCTCTCTAACTGTGTTAAACACTCCCTCCTCTCTAACTGTGTTAAACACTCCCTCCTCTCTAACTGTGTTACACTCCCTCCTCTCTAACTGTTACCCACTCCCTCCTCTCTAACTGTTACACACTCCCTCCTCTCTAATACGTGTTACACACTCCCTCCTCTCTAATACTGTGTTAAACACTCCCTCCTCTCTAACTGTGTTACACACTCCCTCCTCTCTAACTGTGTTACACACTCCCTCCTCTCTAATACTGTGTTAAACACTCCCTCCTCTCTAACTGTTAAACACTCCCTCCTCTCTAACTGTTACACTCCCTCCTCTCTAATACTGTGTTACACACTCCCTCCTCTCTAATACTGTGTTAAACACTCCCTCCTCTCTAACTGTGTTACACACTCCCTCCTCTCTAACTGTGTTACACACTCCCTCCTCTCTAACTGTGTTACACACTCCCTCCTCTCTAACTGTGTTACACACTCCCTCCTCTCTAACTGTGTTACACACTCCCTCCTCTCTAACTGTGTTAAACACTCCCTCCTCTCTAACTGTGTTACACTCCCTCCTCTCTAACTGTTACACACTCCCTCCTCTCTTTTGTATTTCACTCCCTCCTCTCTAACTGTGTTACACACTCCCTCCTCTCTAACTGTTACACACTCCCTCCTCTCTAACTGTTACACACTCCCTCCTCTCTAACTGTGTTACACACTCCCTCCTCTCTAACTGTGTTAAACACTCCCTCCTCTCGAACTGTGTTACACACTCCCTCCTCTCTAACTGTGTTACACACTCCCTCCTCTCTAACTGTGTTACACACTCCCTCCTCTCTAACTGTTACACACTCCCTCCTCTCTAATACTGTGTTACACACTCCCTCCTCTCTAACTGTGTTACACACTCCCTCCTCTCTAACTGTGTTAAACACTCCCTCCTCTCTAACACTGTGTTAAACACTCCCTCCTCTCTAACTGTGTTACCACCTCCCTCCTCTCTAACTGTGTTAAACACTCCCTCCTCTCTAACTGTGTTACACACTCCCTCCTCTCTAACTGTTACAACTCCCTCCTCTCTAACTGTGTTACACACTCCCTCCCTCTCTAACTGTGTTAAAACCTCCCTCCTCTCTAACTGTGTTACACACTCCCTCCTCTCTAACTGTTACACACTCCCTCCTCTCTAACTGTGTTACACACTCCCTCCTCTCTAACTGTTACACACTCCCTCCTCTCTAACTGTTACACACTCCCTCCTCTCTAACTGTGTTACCTCCCTCTCTCTAACTGTGTTACATACTCTCCTTCTCTCTAACTGTTACACACTCCCTCCTCTCTAATACTGTGTTACACACTCCCTCCTCTCTAACTGTGTTACACACTCCCCCCTCTCTAACTGTGTTAAACACTCCCTCCTCTCTAACACTGTGTTAAACACTCCCTCCTCTCTAACTGTGTTACACACTCCCTCCTCTCTAACTGTGTTACACACTCCCTCCTCTCTAACTGTGTTACACACTCCCTCCTCTCTAACTGTGTTACACACTCCCTCCTCTCTAACTGTGTTACACACTCCCTCCTCTCTAACTGTGTTACACACTCCCTCCTCTCTAACTGTGTTACACCCCCCCTCCTCTCTAACTGTTACACACTCCCTCCTCTCTAACTGTGTTACACACTCCCTCCTCTCTAACTGTTACACACTCCCTCCTCTCTAACTGTGTTACACACTCCCTCCCTCTCTAACTTGTGTTACACACTCCCTCCTCTCTAACTGTGTTACCACTCCCTCCTCTCTAACTGTGTTACCACTCCCTCCTCTCTAACTGTGTTACACTCCCTCCTCTCTAACTGTGTTACACACTCCCTCCTCTTTAACTGTTACACACTCCCTCCCCTCTAACTGTGTTACACACTCCCTCCTCTCTAACTGTGTTACACACTCCCTCCTCTCTAACTGTTACACACTCCCTCCTCTCTAACTGTGTTACATACTCCCTCCTCTCTAACTGTGTTACACACTCCCTCCTCTCTAATACTGTGTTAAACACTCCCTCCTCTCTAACTGTTACACACTCCCTCCTCTCTAACTGTGTTACACACTCCCTCCTCTCTAACTGTGTTACACACTCCCTCCTCTCTAACTGTGTTAAACACTCCTTCCTCTCTAACTGTGTTACACACTCCCTCCTCTCTAACTGTGTTACACACTCCCTCCTCTCTAACTGTGTTACACACTCCCTCCTCTCTAACTGTTACACACTCCCTCCTCTCTAACTGTGTTACACACTCCCTCCTCTCTAACTGTGTTACACTCCCTCCTCTCTAACTGTGTTACACACTCCCTCCGCTCTAACTGTGTTACACACTCCCTCCTCTCTAACTGTGTTACACACTCCCTCCTCTCCAACTGTGTTAAACACTCCCTCCTCTCTAACTGTGTTAAACACTCCCTCCTCTCTAACTGTGTTACACACTCCCTCCTCTCTAACTGTTACACACTCCCTCCTCTCTAACTGTTACACACTCCCTCCTCTCTAATACTGTGTTACACACTCCCTCCTCTCTAATACTGTGTTAAACACTCCCTCCTCTCTAACTGTGTTACACACTCCCTCCTCTCTAACTGTTACACACTCCCTCCTCTCTAACTGTTACACACTCCCTCCTCTCTAATACTGTGTTACACTCCCTCCTCTCTAATACTGTGTTAAACACTCCCTCCTCTCTAACTGTGTTTACACTCCCTCCTCTCTAACTGTGTTACCCACTCCCTCCTCTCTAACTGTTTACACACTCCCTCCTCTCTAACTGTGTTACACACTCCCTCCTCTCTAACTGTTACACACTCCCTCCTCTCTAACTTGTGTTACACACTCCCTCCTCTCTAACTGTTACACACTCCCTCCTCTCTAACTGTGTTTTACTCACTCCTCTCTAACTGTGTTACACACTCCCTCCTCTCTAACTGTGTTACACACTCCCCCCTCTCTAACTGTGTTACACACTCCCTCCTCTTTAACTGTTACACACTCCTCCCCTCTAACTGTGTTACACACTCCCTCCTCTCTAACTGTGTTACACACTCCCTCCTCTCTAACTGTTACACACTCCCTCCTCTCTAACTGTGTTACACACTCCCTCCTCTCTAACTGTGTTACACACTCCCTCCTCTCTAATACTGTGTTAAACACTCCCTCCTCTCTAACTGTTACACACTCCCTCCTCTCTAACTGTGTTACACACTCCCTCCTCTCTAACTGTGTTACACATTCCCTCCTCTCTAACTGTGTTAAACACTCCTTCCTCTCTAACTGTGTTACACACTCCCTCCTCTCTAACTGTGTTTACACACACTCCCTCCTCTCTAACTGTGTTACACACTCCCTCCTCTCTAACATTTACACACTCCCTCCTCTCTAACTGTGTTACACACCTCCCTCCTCTCTAACTGTGTTACACCTCCCTCCTCTCTAACTGTGTTACACACTCCCCTCCGCTCTAACTGTGTTAAACACTCCCTCCTCTCTAACTGTGTTACACATCTCCCTCCTCTCCAACTGTGTTAAACACTCCCTCCTCTCTAACTGTGTTAAACACTCCCTCCTCTCTAACTGTGTTACACACTCCCCTCCTCTCTAACTGTTACACACTCCCCTCCTCTCTAACTGTTACACACTCCCTCCTCTCTAATACTGTGTTACACACTCCCTCCTCTCTAATACTGTGTTAAACACTCCCTCCTCTCTAACTGTGTTACACACTCCCTCCTCTCTAACTGTGTTACACACTCCCTCCTCTCTAACTGTTACACACTCCCTCCTCTCTAACTGTGTTACACACTCCCTCCTCTCTAACTTGTTACACACTCCCTCCTCTCTAACTGTGTTACACACTCCCTCCTCTCTAACTGTGTTACACACTCCCTCCTCTCTAACACTGTCGAGTCTTTATGCTCGACCCTCATTAAGGGAACCTGGAGCCGCTTATTGATGTGCCAATTAACGGAGCCAGAATGCCTCTGCTGGGATCCGTCAGCATGATGTTGTGTGAGTGTGAGTGTGTGTGTGTGTGTGTGTGTGTGTGTGAGTGAGAGTGTGTGTGTGTGTGTGTGTGTGAGAGAGAATACATAATACAATAAAAGCAGCAGAACTGTTGTGTTCCAGTTAGAAGGAGAGGTTGATTCTCTTCTCTTCTATTTCTCTCCTCACTTTTCTTCTTTTCTTTAACTTGTTTGACATCATCTCTTGTTTTTCCCCTTTTTTTTATTTCTTTTTATGGATTTTTCTCTTCTCGCATTTTCTCTTCTAACTTCTCTCTTCTTTTATTGTTTTTTCCCTCACTCCACTGTTTTCTTCTTTTCTCATCATGTTTTTTCCGTTGCTTTTTCTCTCTTCTCGCTTTTTTCCCCTTTTCTTTTGTTTCTTCTCTCCTCTTCCCACCTCGTCTCGTCTCATCTTCGTTTTATTTTCTCGTGTTCCTTCTGTTATTGATTTTTCTCGTCCTTTTTTTTATAACTCTTTTCTTTTCCCCTCATCTAGTTTTTTTTTTTTTGCTTACATTTTTTCTCTTCCCTTCTCCTTCCATTTTGTCTCAACTCATCTATTTCTCCTCCTCTCCTCTCCTCTCCTCTCAGTGTAATGGCCGTGTAGCTGGAGTCTGTGTCCAGGTTTCCAGGGGCCGTGTTGTTCAGTAAACAGTAGACCCTGTGTGTTCAGTGTGTACCTTCAGGGAAGTAACTCATTATTCTAACGTTTATTAACTGATTGCTTTCATTACGCGTTTTCTTTTCCTGAGAAGAAGCTGGTACATGTGGGATTGACACGAGCATCACACCAGAGGAGTGTGTGGACACGTCAGTTACTGTGATTATTCACCCTTCTCTAAGGTTAACATTTCTCTCTCCATTCCATTCCACACACACACCCCCCCCCCCCCCCCCCCCCCCCCCACCGTGTTTTTTCTCCTCTCCGTGTTTTTTTTTTTTTTCTTTTTCCTTTTTCTTTTTTTTTTTCCTTTCCTTTGGTTTCATAAAGCCGTTAGCCGACACGGCTCTCATCAAATGCCGCAAATGTCACACGTGTTTTTGCTCTAATTAAAAACGTTTGGTGCTGAAATGAGCTGTCGGGGGAAACGCCGTTCACGTGAAGGATGCGCAGCCGTGAGCCTCTAACCCATATAAATGGCCATTTAAGTACTGCGTGTAATGTGTGTGTGTGTGTGTGTGTTAATGTGATTGTGACGATCAGAAGCGCTGTCCAGGAAGGAGTGTGTGTTGTGCTAATTAATCCAGGTTTATGCTGCGTCTTTATGAGCACTCATAAACAGAGACTGTGTGTGTGTGTGTGTGTGTGTGTGACTTTCAGCTACAGGATGTGATGTCGTTGATAGATAATAAGGCATATGGAGAGATTAAACTGCTCTGCGTGTGTGTGTGTGTGTGTGTAGGCACTGGAGAGTGAGTTTGTGTCGTGTCAGCTCCATCAGTGGGTGGATCTGATCTTCGGCTATAAGCAGCGTGGACCTGAAGCAGCTCGCGCCCTCAACGTCTACTACTACCTCACCTACGAGGGGGCGGTGAACCTCAGCTCCATCACTGACCCGCTGCTGAGAGAGGTACACACACACACACACACACACACAGACACACACACACACACACACAGAGTCAGATCAGTCAGCAGTAAATTTGTGCTTTGTTCATGGCTACTTTAACACACAACACACTCACCATGCAGGTGGGTAAAGTTGTAAGAGCATTGTTGCTAGGCAGCAGGTTACTATGGACACTGATAATAAGCTATGTATGTTCATAATACCTACGTACAGTTGTGCCCAAAAGTTTGCATACCCCTCGCAGACTCTGCTAAATCTCAATACTGTTAATAAAATACGACGGATCATAAAATCCCCACGTTACGATGATAACCGAATTTACACAAATGAAACCGTTCAAAAGTTTACACCCCCTTGGCTCATAATGTGTTGCCATGTTGCCTTCTCGAGCACCAGTGAATGTTTAAGAATAAAGTGTGTGTAAACATTTGAACGGGATACTTTTTTTTTATTTTTATTTTATAAATTCAGTTATTATTGTGTCTTGTGGACTATATGTAAACATCTGTTATGTGAAATAACTTATTCAGGACAGAACTAAATAAAAAAACGGGGGATTTTATGATCCGTCTTATTTTGTTAACAGTATTAAGATTTAGCAGTGTCTGCAAGGGGTATACAAACTTTTGGGCACAACTATATCTGTCTGTCTGTCTGTCTGTCTGTCCATCGGTCTATCTACCTGCCTGTCTGTAAATCTGTTATACAGAGCTGAGTGTGTGTGTGTGTGTGTGTGTGTGTCATCATACACACTCACATACAAACTCCATTATGTTAAGTAAGAGAGCTTTGTTCACTCTGATTGGCCTGTCAAGGTCCCGAATAAATCAGGAGACTCCGGGAGCAAGACCATCGGTTGTGTGTGTGTGTGTGTGTGTGTGTGTGTGTGTGTGTGTGTGTGTGTGTGATATAAAACTCATCAGTGAAGGGCCAGTGCTCCTGCATAGGGACACCACTACCATTTACATCCCATAATAATCTCCTCAATCTCTCCTGTCCTCTTTTCTCCTCTGCTCTATTTTCTCTTTCTCCCACCTTCTGTCCTTTCTTTCCATTCCCCTTTTCTAACCTTCTATCTTCTATCTCTCTTGGGTTCTTTGCTGTATTGTCTTCTCCTTATCTCTCCTCTAACTTTTTATGTCTCCTCTCCTCTTCTCTTTTTCTCTCCTCTCCTCTAGTCTCTCCTCTGCTCTTCTCTTTTTCTTTCTTTTTCTTTCTCTCCTCCCCTCATCTCTCCTCTTTCTTCTTTCTTGCCGCTTCTCTTTCTTTCAGTTTTTGTTTCTTCTCTTCTTTTTTCCTCATTCTGAGAGAGCTGCAAATGAGCTAACACCAGTAACACCCGTAACTAACCCACACACCAGTAACACCAGTACCTAACCCACACACCAGTAACACCAGTAACGAACCCACACACCAGTAACACCATTAACGAACCCACACACCAGTAACACCAGTACCTAACCCACACACCAGTAACACCAGTAACGAACCCACACACCAGTAACACCCGTAACTAACCCACACACCAGTTACACCAGTAACGAACCCACACACCAGTAACACCAGTAACTAACACACACCAGTAACACCAGTAACTAACCCACACACCAGTAACACCAGTACCTAACCCACACACCAGTAACACCGGTAAGCGAACCCACACACCAGTAACACCGTAACGAACCCACACACCAGTAACACCCGTAACTAACCCACACACCAGTAACACCAGTAACTAACCCACACACCAGTAACACCAGTACCTAACCCACACACCAGTAACACCAGTAACTAACCCACACACCAGTAACACCAGTAACTAACCCACACACCAGTAACACCAGTAACTAACCCACACACCAGTAACACCAGTACCTAACCCACACACCAGTAACACCAGTAACTAACCCACACACCAGTAACACCAGTACCTAACCCACACACCAGTAACACCAGTAACTAACCCACACACCAGTAACACCATTAACGAACCCACACACCAGTAACACCAGTAACGAACCCACACACCAGTAACACCAGTAACGAACCCACACACCAGTAACACCAGTAACTAACCCACACACCAGTAACACCTGTAACTAACCCACACACCAGTAACACCAGTAACGAACCCACACACCAGTAACACCAGTAACTAACCCACACACCAGTAACACCAGTAACTAACCCACACACCAGTAACACCAGTAACTAACCCACACACCAGTAACACCAGTAACTAACCCACACACCAGTAACACCAGTAACTAACCCACACACCAGTAACACCAGTAACTAACCCACACACCAGTAACATCACTAACTAACCACACACACCAGTAACACCAGTAACTAACCCACACACCAGTAACACCAGTAACTAACCCACACACCAGTAACACCAGTAACTAACCCACACACCAGTAACTAACCCACACACCAGTAACACCTGTAACTAACCCACACACCAGTTACATCAGTAACTAACCCACACACCAGTAACACCAGTAACTAACCCACACACCAGTTACATCAGTAACTAACCCACACACCAGTAACACCAGTAACTAACCCACACACCAGTAACACCAGTAACTAACCCACACACCAGTAACACCAATAACGAACCCACACACCAGTAACACCTATAACTAACCCACACACCAGTTACACCAGTAACTAACCCACACACCAGTTACACCAGTAACACCAGTAACTAACCCACACACCAGTAACACCAGTAACTAACCCACACACCAGTAACACCAGTAACTAACCCACACACCAGTAACACCAGTAACTAACCCACACACCAGTAACACCAGTAACTAACCCACACACCAGTAACACCAGTAACTAACCCACACACCAGTAACACCTGTAACTAACCCACACACCAGTAACACCAGTAACGAACCCACACACCAGTAACACCAGTAACTAACCCACACACCAGTAACATCCGTAACTAACCCACACACCAGTAACTAACCCACACACCAGTAACACCGTAACTAACCCACACACCAGTAACACCAGTAACTAACCCACACACCAGTAACAAACCCACACACCAGTAACACCAGTAACTAACCCACACACCAGTAACACCAGTAACTAACCCACACACCAGTAACACGAACGAACCCACACACCAGTAACACCAGTAACTAACCCACACACCAGTAACACCAGTAACGAACCCACACACCAGTAACAGACCCACACACCAGTAACACCAGTAACTAACCCACACACCCAGTAACTAACCCACACCAGTAACACCAGTAACTAACCCACACACCAGTAACAGACCCACACACCAGTAACACCAGTAACGAACCCACACACAGTAACTAACCCACACACAGTAACACCAGTAACTAACCCACACCCAGTTACACGTAACTAACCCACACACCAGTAACACCAGTAACTAACCCACACACCAGTAACACCAGTAACTAACCCACACACCAGTAACACCAGTAACTAACCCACACACCAGTAACACCAGTAACAGACCCTAACACCAGTAACTAACCCACACACCAGTAACTAACCCACACACCAGTAACTAAACTTAACACCAGTTGAGTTCAGTTTAATTGAGGCTCAGTGTCAGATTAGTGTTTGATCACGTCTCTGTAGTGCACTCAGACTGTGGGAACCGAGTGTGTGTTCTGTGTTGTGTCAGTGTGTGTGATGAGATCACTGGAGGATTAGTGTAGTCTAGCTCAGACTGGAGTGTAGGACAAACGGAGGAGAGGAGAGAGAGAGGAGAGAGAGTGGACGGTAGGAGCGAAAATGGAGGGAGAGTGAGAGATGAGGGGGAGAGAGAGTGGAGAGATAAAGTGGAGGGAAGGAGAGAGAGACGGGGGAGAGAGTGGAGAGAGAGAGAGAGGAAGGAAAGAGAGGGAGAGAGTGGGAGAGAGGAGAGAGTGAGAGAGGAGGGAAAGAGAGAGGGAGATAGTGGAGGGGGAGAGAGAGTGGAGGGAGAGCGGAGGGAGAGAGAGAGAGGGGGTGAGAGGGAGAGGGGGAGAGGAGGAGAGGAGAGGGTGGAGAGAGGAGAAGGAGAGAGAGTGGAGAGGGAGGAGGAAGAGAGAGAGAGAGTGGAGAGAGAGAGAGAGTGGAGAGAGAGAGTGGAGGGAGAGAGAGAAGAGTGAGTGGGAGGAGAGAGTGGAGGAGGGAGAGAGAGAGAGAGAGGTGGAGGGAGATGGAAGAGGTGGAGGAGAGAGAGTGGAGGAGAGAGGGAGAGAGAGGAGAGGAGAGGGAGAGGAGAGAGAGGAGTGGGAGAGAAAGAGAGAGTGGAGGGAGAGAGAGAGAGAAATCCCCTGTAATACAGTCGTAGCTGGAGTGATATTAAAGATATTTTAAATCTCTACATATATCTATCATTTTCCAAATCAGTGTGCTTTTATTTCTGATAAACATCTCTCTCTCACTCTCCTGTTCACTCTCTCTCTCTCTCTTTTCATCTCTCTCTCTCTCTCTCTCTCTCTCTCTCTCTCTTTTCCAACTCTCTTCTCTCTCTCTCTCTCTCTCTCTCTCTCTCACTCTCCTGCTCGCTCTCTCTCTTTTCATCTCTCTCTCTCTCACTCTCCTGCTCGCTCTCTCTCTTTTCATCTCTCTCTCTCTCTCTCTCTCTCTCTCGCTCACTCTCCTGCTCGCTCTCTCTCTTTCATCTCTCTCTCTCTCTCTCTCTCTCCGCTGGCTGCTTCTCTCTCTCTCTCTCTCTCTCTCTCTCTCTTTTCAACTCTCTCTCACTCTCCTGCTCCTCTCTCTCTCTCTTTCTCTCTCTCTCACTCTCTCTCTCTCTTTCATCTCTCTCTCTCTCTCGCTCTCTCTCTCTCTCTCTCTCTTTTCATCTCTCTTCCATTTAAAAAAGAGGCTTCCATATAAAGCTATTTCTGTTATATTAAGATCTCAGTAGTTATTGGACCAATCATGGTTCAGTATGCAAATTATTAGAGGATGACGACACCGTACTCGGGAATATTTCCATGCTACACTAGCAAGCAACATTCTGCTCTTTATATCGGGTTTTGAAGTGAAATAATCACAGAGAAGATGAGACACACGCGACAAATACGAGTTAGCTTGTTAGCGGCTAACTAGCCAGATAGCTCTTCAGCATGACAGGAGGACATGAAGGTGTTTCCAAATGGTGTGTTTATGCATATTCATACAAGTAACAGGAACAACACACACACACACACACACGCGCACAGAAATCATACAAAAAAGAATTTGACTAGTTTCAGTGATAAACTCTCTGTCTCTCTCTCTCTCTGTGTTTGTTTGTCTGTCTGTCTGTCTGTCTCAGGCTGTAGAGTCTCAGATTCGCAGTTTTGGTCAGACGCCGTCTCAGCTGCTGATCGAGCCTCATCCACCACGGAGCTCCGCCATGCAGGTGGTGAGTTTCACAAACACACACACACACACACACACACACGAATCTCCGAATCTGCCTAATCTCCAAACACAACACTCTCTGCTGAGGAAGTGCACTTGATGGTTGGGTGAATTACTGCAATCAAACAGCTATTTGTGTGTGTGTGTGTGTGTGTGTGTGTGTGTTGGGTGTGGGGTGGGGGGTGACGGTGACGGTTCCTCCGTTTCGCCATAGATGTTGTACAGAAATTTTTGTAATTGTCCTTAAGATCCAAAACACCATTCACCATGTTAGCTTCTCCACCTGTCTCACACCTGTCTCACACGCTCTGCCTGTCTCACTCTCTGCAGACCCCAATGATGTTTACGGAGCAGATGCAGCAGGATGTGATCATGGTGCTGAAGTTTCCCTCCAACTCTCCAGTGGTGTACGTGTCGGCCCACACTCAGGCCGGTCTGGCCAACTCTGCCATCGTCACCGTCACCGCCAATCGCATCTTCTCCATCAACAAGTGGCACGGCCTCACCGGTGAGCACAGCATCATGGGAAATAGTGTCTCTGACACACACACACACATTAAAAATTATCATTCCAAACCCTGCTGCTTACTTCCTAGTCACTTCCTGTTCCTATCTTTCACTTTCTGTCCACTTTGCATCCCCATAGATCACTTTCTAGGTACTTCCTGTTAGTAATGTTTATGCCCTGTCCACTTCCTTTTGAGACCTCTGCCATTTTGTCACTTCCTGTTTCTAAGTATAACCTCTTCATCACTTGTCCACTTCCTGCTCCTACTGTTTACTCCCTGCCCACTTTGTTTTTGCACCACTTTACATCCCTGTCACTTCCTGTTCCTATGGCTGACTTCTTTGTTCATATCCTCTTCCTGGAAGGACGACATCGACATCCTTGTCACTTCCTGTTCCTATAGCTGACATCCTGTCCTCCTAGAGCGAAGATCCTGGTCACTTCCTGTTCCTAGAGCCAAGATTATTGCCACTTCCAATCCCTGTAGCTGACATCCTGTCCATTTCCTGTTCAAAGAGCCAAGAACCTTGTCATTTCCTGTTACTATAGCTAACATCCTGTCCATTTCTTGTTCCTACAGCCAAGATGCTTGTCACTTCCTGTTCCTATAGCTGACGTCCTGTCCATTTCTTGTTCATGGAACCAAGAACCTTGTAACTTCTTGTTCCTGTAGCTCACATCCTGTCCATTTCCTGTTTGTAGACCCAATATCTTTGACACTTCCTGCTCCTCTATCTACCTTAAAATAGCGGTTCTAGTCACTTCCTGTTCATAGAGCAAACTTCGTGTCTATTTCCTGTTTCTACCATTCACTTACCATTCTCTTTCTCTCTCTTTCTCTCTCTCTCTCTCTCTCTCTCTCTCTCTCTCTCTCTGTCCATCTCTCAGGTCACCAGAGCTCTTCGAATGCGGAGCAGCAGTACCAGCTGCCGGTGGAGATCGACCCTGTGATAGGTGTGTGAATTGTCATCTCTGTGTGTGTGTGTGTGTGTGTGTCTCTGCACACCTGTATGTGATTGACTGTGGAGATGAGTGGGCGGGGCCTGTGGAGGGGATGAGAGCAGTTTGTCACACGTTTGTCCTCCACTCAGCATTTACATGCAAATTGAAAGGCAATGAGCTGTAGCTTTGCCTGTATATCTACACACACACACACACACACACACACACACACACACACACACCCTCTCTTGCCTCTTGCTCTGTCAGTGTGAATGAGTATGGATGGTGTAATGATGCCTGATTGAGGGCGTGAGATTGAGTGTGTCGACACAATATGGCCTGACGAGGGAGGAACGAGGGACGAGTGGGAAAAGAGGGGTGGATAGACGGATGGAAGGGAATGAGGAGAAGAATAAAGGGCGAGTCGAGAGACAGGTCCATCAGACGCACACTGAGGTTTCCAGTGTAGTGTACAGCACTCGATTTGGAACACAGCCATTCAGAGCAGGAGGATAATTGGTTGTAAATGAAACACAGCCGGTGTAGTGATGCTAAAACGAACAGCAGTAACCTGACAGTGTTTTACACAAACATTCTAATGATATTTCTGTCTGCCTGTCTGTCTGTCTGTCTGCCTGTCTGTCTGTCTGTGTGTAGTGAGTAACCTGATGCACCGCAGACAGGTGTGTGATTTATTGGATCAGAGTGTGGAGGTGAACTCGCACTGTTTCCTCGTCTCGGCCGATAATCGCTTCCTCTTCATCGCCGGCTTCTGGGACAAGAGCTTCCGCATCTACAACACCGACACGGGTAACCATGGCGATGGCACCCCACATCCAACCAACCAAACACACACACACACACACACAGGGGTCAGAAGTCACGTGTCTTAAAGGTTAAATAATTAAACAACAGGTTTGTAACCTTTAAAGTGCAGATGCCCGTGTAGAGAAACTAAGAAGAGAATGAGGGATGGAGGGATGGATAAGAGGGCAAGGAAGGATGGACGGAAAGAGGAGTAGATGAAGAGAACGGTTGGACTGGAAGAATAGAGATAAAGGAAGGAGAGATGATGAATGGAGAAAAAAGAAGCGCTGGACTTGAGAGATAGAGAGAGGGATGGACGGTACGAGGAAGGACGGGTAGTGGAAAGAGTAGTGGAGGAAGAGAAAAAGAACTTAGCGGTATGGAAAGAGAAGAAAAGTGCATGAAAAAGAGGGAAGGAGGAGGAAGGCGTTGAGAATAAGAAGGGGGGGAGGTGAAGGAATGGATGGAGGAAAGGGGAGACAGGAACAAGTGGAGAAGAAAGGGTGGGAGAGAGGGATGTAAAGGAAACGGTTCTGAAGATGGAGAGAGAAGAATGGAGAAGGATCTACAAAGGAAAATGATAGAGAGATAAATAAAGAGAGGGATGTAGAACAGAAAAAGGAGAGAGAAATGAATAGAGACACACACACACACACACACACACACGTGTGTATGAATAATAAGTAGCTGCTCCAAAGCTAAATATTTAGAGTGTAATGTGAATCAGGGGGCATTTAAACACAGCTGGAGTGTGTAAACTGCTGTGTGTGTGTGTGTGTGTGTGTGTGTGTGTGTGTGTGTGTGTGTGTGTGTGTGTAGAGAGAGAGAGAGAGAGAATGTGTTCTAAGAGCTCTGTACGATGTAATCAGTGTTGTCTTCCTCCTCTATTGCACGGAGGGCATGTTGGGAAATTTAAACTCTCACTGCCAGCTGATGATGTCACAACAGGAGTTACAGCAGCTGACCAATCAGAAGCTTTGGCTAGTTGTATGGCGTCGTTTCTGAGGGACATGTTTAGGTTATGTTCAGCATCCATTTTATTAAGTTACCCAGCAACAGGACCGTCACCTTAACAACAAATGTATCGGATGTAGTTTGATTCTGAGTGTGTGTGTGTGTGTGTGTGTGTAGGGAAGCTGGTGCAGATCGTGTTCGGTCACCGTGACGTGGTGACGTCTGTGTTTCGGTCCGAGTCGTACATCGGAGGCGACTGCTACGTGCTGAGCGGCTCGAGAGACGCCACGCTGCTGCTGTGGTACTGGAGCGGGAAACACTGCTGCATCGGCAACACACACAGTGGTAAGAGCTGAGTGAGTGTGTGTCTCTGTGAGTGTGTGTGTGTGTGTGTGTGTGTGTGTGTGTGTGTGTGTGTGTGTGTGTGTGTGTGTGTTTGCATTACTCTTGGGTTGAAGGTAGGAGAGGTCAAGTGTCCCAACACTGCATTAAAACCTGCACTAAAACTCTGTAATAGGAGCAACTCTTTCTGTCTCTCTCTCTCTTTCTCAATCTCTCTTTCTCTCTCTCTCTCTCTCTCTTTTTGTGTCTCTTTCTCTCTCAATCTCTTTCTCTGTCTCTCTCTCTCTCTCTCTCTCTCTCTCTCTCTCTCTTTTGTGTCTCTTTCTCTCTCAATCTCTTTCTCTGTCTCTCTCTCTATCTCTCTCTCTCTCTCTCTCTTTTTGTCTCTTTCTCTCTCTATCTCTTTCTCTGTCTCTCTCTCTCTCTCTCTCTCTCTCTCTCTCTCTCTCTCTTTTTGTGTCTCTTTCTCTCTCTCTCTCTCTCTCTCTCTCTCTCTCTCTCTCTCTCTCTCTCTCTCTCTCTTTTGTGTCTCTTTCTCTCTCAATCTCTTTCTCTGTCTCTCTCTCTATCTCTCTCTCTCTCTCTCTCTCTCTTCTCTTTTTGTGTCTCTTTCTCTCTCAATCTCTTTCTCTGTCTCTCTCTCTATCTCTCTCTCTCATTTTGTCTCTTTCTCTCTCAATCTCTTTCTCTGTCTCTCTCTTTTTCCCTCTCTCTCTCTCTCTCTGCCTGTCTCTCTCTCTCTTTCTCTGTCTCTTTCTTTCTCCCTCTCTCTCTCTCACTCACTCACACATACACGACAGGTTTACTTGTGATTTACAGGTTATCCTTAAAAGTAACACACTCTCATCTGTCCAGACAGACCACTCGTGTGTGTGTGTGTGTGTGTGTGTGAGGAGGCACTGTGCTCAAATAAAGTAAAAAAAATATCACAGTCTGTTCTAATACACATGGCACATGTGTACACACACACACACACACACACACAGCGCACTGATCTTGATGTGGTTCGCGTTTACAGATGGAACAGGATTTATGGCAGGTTGTGATTTAGTTAACGAAACAGGCATGTGCTCATAGTCTCTCTCGCTCTCTCTCACACACACACACACACACACACACACACACACACACGGATATGCAAACGGATATATTAGTCTCTGCACTTTGTATTATATCGTCTTTGAGTGCTTATATTGTGTTTTGTTCTGTGTGTGTGTTACCCATAATGCACTGCAGGTAAGTGTACATCAGGTAGAACAATGAGAAACTGCTCTAAATCAGAGTATGCGAACACTTCATTCCCTAGCAGCCTTACTTACCTAGCATGCTCCAGTAGTTCCCTCAAGTGTTCTCATCAGAATTCATCCTCTACAGACCCCCGTGTTCACCCTGCGGTGCATTCTATAGCACACAGCGGCATCTAGTGGCCACTGATGAAACTGCACACTGGAAATGTCATCTGTTTTCCACCAAATGTTGCAAATGTGCATGACTTCATTGTGTATATGTGTGTGTGTGTGTGTGTGTGTGTGTGTGTGTTTTGTGTTTATACTTTACACATTCTGACCAGAACAGTTTTCACTGATGTGTGTGTTGTGTGTGTGGTCAGAATTTGTGACTCCCCGAGCGATTCTGACGGGCCACGACTGTGAAGTGAGCTGTGCCAGTGTGTGTGCGGAGCTTGGAGTGGTCATCAGCGGTTCCAAAGGTAGAATACACACACACACACACCTTCTCGACAATGCAATGAATTTGAATCAGGGCCTGAAGTTGTGTGTGTGTGTGTGCAGACGGCCCGTGTCTGTTACACTCGGTGAGTGGAGAGCTGCTGCGTGTGTTCGAGAGCAGCGAGAGGCCGATGCTGATGCAGGCGAGTGCGGAGGGACACTGTGTCATCTACTACAGCTCCGGACATGTGTGTGTATACAGCGTCAACGGCAAACTGCTGTGTGACACACACATCGAGGACAACATCAGGGTGAGACTAACAGACACACACACACTGCGATCTGCACATACACTTTATTTGTCCATATAAAACATTAACAGCTATCCTCACCCAGTAGCTAGCTGGGCTCATCATCCGTGTACTTCCCATCGCCTAGCAACAGCGTTCACACCAACTTAAACTCTAGAGTCGCGAGTGTGTGACGTTTCAGCTTCCCGTGTTGAAAGCACAAAGTCCATTTAAACAAGTGTACAAACATTCAAATAGCTCAAATGATTAAATATATCATAAATCCTGTTCAAATTAAAATATGGAGCCGTGGAGCTAGGCTAGTATGACGAGTCAGTGACTACGTTTACATGGACAGCAGTAATCTAATTATTGACCGTAGCCTGATTAAGATAATAATCTGATTAAGGTGTGTACATGAGTCGCTTTTAGAATACTTCTGTCATGTACCCATTTTACGGTATAGAACATAATTAGATTAACTGCTAGCGTCATTACGTCGCCGCGCCACGCCGTCCGTCCAGAATTTCACGCTTCGACGTACAGTTGGTCTTTGTTATGGTCCCGTATACAGTTCTGAGTGTTTTTAATTTATTTACTCTTTACGAACGCTTCAAGTGCGGTTCATTATTTGTCATGCTGTAAGTGCTAAGAGACAACTGATTGATGCCGCGGGCTGCGTCTCAAACCGCGTACTTTCCGTCTATATAGTATCCTAGATACATGTCTTTTCCTCACTACAGGCCTATAGTACGCAAGTACGGGGTTTGGGACGTGGCCGTGCTCTCTTGTTCGCCGTAAAACGGTCGAGCGCTGCCGTGTGTGATCGTGTCCTGTCACACAATGCGGTGAAAACGCTCACACGGTGTTCATAATGTGATGTTTACATACAGGGGTGTTTACATGTCTGTAATACACGCCCATAATGCGACTAAAACAGGAGTACTCCACCTGCCTTAATTCGATTAGTGTTTACTTCGAGTATGACTTTAATCAGATTAAGGTCATTAAAAATCGCTGTTTACATGGTAGTTTCATAATCAGAGTATCGTCTTAATCGGGTTAAGAGTGAATTATTGTTCTCTATGTAAAGGCACTGAGTATCAGATAACCTGTTTAAACCCACTGATCTAACTAATCATTTAAAAAAACATTTATTAGCAGGTTAGCTATATAGTCAGACTAGCTATTTAGTCATTTAAGTGGTTTATTGAGGGTTAGCTGTTTAGTAAGATTGGTCAGTTTAATCAGGTTAGCAGGTTTATTGAGGGTTAGCTGTTTAGTAAGATTAGCTAGTTTATTCACATTCACAGGTTTAGTCAGGTTATCTTTTTATGAAATTAGCAGGTTAGCTGTATACTCCGATTCGTTATTTAGTCAGGTTAACAGGTTCAGTCAAGTTAGCTTTTTGTTAAGCTAATTAGGTTTACTAAGATTAGCTAGTTTAAATCACATTCACTAGTTTAGACAGGTTGTTTATTATTATTATTATTAATAAAAAATTAGCAGGTTAGCTGTATAGTCAGATTAGCACATTTAATCAAGTTAGCTTTTTATTAAGATTGCTAATTATAGTGGAGATGTTCAGTCTGTCCTGATGTCCAGCAGGTCACCTCAGCTGTGTGTGTGTATGTGTGTGTGTGTGTGTGTGTGTGTGTGTGTGTGTGTGTGTGTGTCAGCACTTGATGTTACAGATGTTGTGTAAAAACAGTTTTAATGTGTAAAGTCTGTGAGTTTTTCAGGAAGAAGGTGAAAGGTGGAGATGTCAGGGTTAGTGTGTGTGTGTTAATAAATAAATAAGGAAGGAAGTCTGGTCCTGCGTTCAGGAGTGCGCTCGTTATGAAGGGCGCTTGGGAAATCAGCTTCCACTCGTTCTTCTTTTCTTCTGATTTTGGAACGAAGCATGATTAAAGCACGGCGTACGCTCTGGACTCCGTCTGCCCTCCTCCCTCGCTCCCTCCATCCCTCCATCACTCCATCTCTCCTGCTCTGAAAGGGCTGGCCTTTGATCTGCAGTGTTACAATATGACAGAGAGACCAGAGATTTTGAGAGTGGCCTAAGGGAGAAAGTGTGTGTGTGTGTGTGTCAGAATATCTAAGAGCAGTCGTAGCGTGTGAGAGGTCACATTAGTCACTAACGGGCAGCGCTCCCAGAAATCCACCAGCTCCTTCTTTCTCCATCACTTTCCCTTTCCTGCAGGCCTGGGAAAATCCACAGAGCACACACACACACACACACACACACACACACTCCACACCTGTTTCCCATTAGAAAGAGCAGCAGCATTTGCCAGATCCTGATTAGCTTCCTCCATTAGCGTTCTGCAGCTATTTGTTTTCATTTAGGCTGACGTGTGGAGAAAAAGAAAACCTTCCTGCCTTAATGAAGCGCCCCAACTACAGACGCTAATCTCGCTAAACTGCTAAACTGTCGTCTCACCTGAGAACCACTGACCTGACTATAACAGCCAACGTCATTAAACCTCGCTAGCATTAGTACAAATTTAAAAAAAAATTTTTTTATCAACTTGTATTCAATGTTTAGAGATTAAAACCGGACTAAAAAACGAACTATATAGCCGTTAACCTGACTGTAGAGCTGATCTTGCTAAATTTGCAGAGGTGTTAAATAGCTAGCCCCGAGAAACAGTTCACTCGAGTAGCATTGCTAATCATCAAACCTGGCTAAGCGTTAGCACGATTTATTTAAGGTTTTTGGGGTTAGCAAAGGTTTAGTTCATTTCTGCCTTCTGTTATTTTAGTATATACACTGAAAAATATCAGAACTAAATCATTTAGTTGAAGCTAAAATATTCGTGCTACTGAAATATGCAAATAAATCCAACACATTTGATAGATGCTGTGTTTAAACCAGAAGAAATAGTAGTTGTATATAGAGCTGTTTTTAGATTTGTGTGTGTACTGGAAAATGTGTGTGTGTGTGTGTGTCACTTGAGTGTAACCCTTTTAGCAGATTCTTTCTTCCTGAAACATGCAGCCATATGTAATTGATTGCATTAATGTCTCTATAAATCCCTGGCCTTGCCCTCTCCAGACAGACTCTGGCCCAGAAGAGAGAGATTAGAGAGGGAAAGAGGGATGAAAAACGGCCTGCGCTCTGTTTGCTGTCTCCGGGGCGACGGCTCTGTTTAGTCTTACATACTCACCGTGGGTCTGAGATGTGAGTTGTGGCGGCCATGTTGGATTGTTCCTGAAAGGGACGTGTGATTTATACCAACTGTAGGGGGAAAGACAGCGAGTGTTTTTAAAGCCGGTCCGGGGGGGGAGGCCCTCGCACACATTTTTCCCAGACGTTATTTATAAAAACATCTTCAGTGATCACAGCATGCTAACATGAGCATGCTAACGTTTCTACTACAGGAACAAATCAAGGGTTTGTGAGCAGTTCTATAGCCGAAAGGAAGAGTAAATGACTGGAGGAAGAGTGGATGGATGGACGCACTGGATGAAATGATCTAGCGATTACATAGCATGTTAGCATTCTCAACAACTCATGAACCGATGGATGGATAAACAGATAAAACTGGTGAAATATCGCAGAGAGAACTAAGACAATCCAAACAACATAACAGTTAAGCTGAACATTTTCTGTGCGTTTTAATGTAGTAAAGGTTCTGTGCATGTTGCTAGCAAGTTGATGGAGAGATGGATGGAGGAGTATGTTTGATAGAAACATCCCTAGTTTTAGCACAGTAACAATTTAATTAATCGATGGACGGATGGACGGATGGCGGGACAATGAGATGGATGGGAAAACCTCCAGCGATAACACATCCTGCTGTCCTCCTCAGTACAATGACAAACATTCCACAACGGCTTGATGGACGGACAGATGGACAAAAGGGAGGGAAGATGGATGGACAAAGAGGTGGATGGAAAAATCGCCACTGATAACATACATAGTGATAAAGAGTCAATGATGGATGGGCAAACCAGTGGATGGACAGATGGATGGTTGCATAAAAAATATGGGCGGATTGATGGATGGAAAAATCACCAGTGATAACATACCATGCTGTGAATTCTTTGCACATTACTGGACGGAAGGACGGATAGACAAAGAGGTGGATGAAAAAATCACCAGTGATAAACACACACAATGACAAAGATTTGGTGATGGAAGAATGGATGGATGGAAAAAATCACAAGTGAAAACACCATGTCATTCTTGGCAAAATTATCGGATGGATGGACTGATGGATGGATGGATGGATGGGCAGGTGTACAGTCAGTTGATAAATTTACTGGTTAGACAGCCAGGAGCTTGATATTAAAGACCAAGAGCCACTACTGGCAGGAATCTGGATATTCCCGGTACTCAGACCACTGTTTGAGTTTAATTTAATTGAACAGAAATAATTAACTGTACAGAGCGCTACATCTCCCTCACCTCCACTTTTTGAGTGACCACAGTTCACCTAATTACAATAATGTACGTTAAATATGATGTTATATTACCAGAAGGACTGTAGTGTACAGTAGTAGCCCCGTTGCCGACTTCCTGACGTGAGTGATGTTCTGCAGCGAGTCCACAGCGAATAAAAAAAAAAAGACTCCTGCGTCTTTGAGGTAGTATACCATCGATGTTTCCTGAGGGACTCTTTACAGTGTAACACAACCCACAGCGGCAGAGGAAGAGCAGATGAAGCAAATAAATCTGTCTCTCTCCAGTCCTGGCGCTGCAGGACTCCGACGCCAGAGCGCCATCGAGAGAGTTGAGCTAAAGTGGATCCGATTGGCCGAGACGGTTTAGCTTAAGGTACGTTCAGACGGTCCACAGGGGGCGTTAGCGAACGTAGCACATCCATCACGCCTCCGATCCACTTATTAGAACGCCGGCCATTTTAAGGGCTTTGTCCCAAATGCTACAGTCGTGGGTTGTTTAGAATTCTTGCTAAAACTTTTCCAAGGCTCCGTCCCAAATGCTAGAATTTACGTCTGTGTAGTGCACTAAGTGGAACATCAGCCATTTAAAGACTCCATTAGATCCTCGACTATGCGTGATTAAACAGTTTTAGGGTTCCATCCCAAAGTGTAAATACTATCTTGTAGCGCTTGTTAGAAATGCTTTCATTGATGCATACTGTAGATAGCGGTCTCGCAGGAACATCAGCAATTTTATGGGCTCCGTCCCAAATGAAGTGACATACTCTAACACACGCAGGTGCAGTAACTGGGTCATGTGGCAGGTGTGTGGCATTTGTAGGGGATTTTCTGTCTTTTTAGATGTCAGTCGAGTTAAACATTTATTTTTAAATGATCGAGTTTTGAGCTTGTGGGTGTGGCACCGAACTTGTCCGGGCTGATGGGGGAATGTGTCCATTTTGTATTTGGCTGCATGACTGAACATAAGGTTGTGCAAACAGTGAAGATGATTTGAAAAAATATTATGAATATAATGATAATAATTGTACATACGCAGGTAAAGTAGGTTAGTGGTGTCATCTGCATCGGCTGAGATTTTTTCCCCTCACACACACACACACACACACACACACATACAGCGTTATCGAGTGTCTGATAGCGACGAATCTACGACACACAAAAACACAGCACTGGATTTTTAATAACAGTTGTTTTACCAATCGCACAGTTAATCATCTTTGTAACCATGGAAACCGTGTTTGCAATAATTAACGATGCACCGAAACATTTTGGGCCGAAAAACGGAAAATTGCGTTTGGAAAAAACAAAAAAAACTTATTTTAAAAGAACTGCCTTTTTGTAGAATCGAATAAATAATATGCTTTTTAATCATTTTTATGCGTCTGAATAAATATCAATTGCAAAAAGTTCACTAAAAGTCAACAGTAACTAACGAAATAAAAAAACACAAAATTAAAATTTATGCAGTCGTGTGAAAAAATAAACACCCCATGGGAATTGTTGGACATATTTGGACGGGCAAACATTTGATCGTGTATGAAACAGTGCCTGTTAAAGCTGATGTACTTGAACAAAACCACAATGAAAATGAGCTTTTTCAATCATTTATTCGACAGAAATATCAATACATGTGATATTCTTCTGTGGAAAAAGTAAGTACACCCTTGGCCTCGGAAGCTAGTATTGCCCGCTTTAGCAGAAATATCTTCTTGTAGGCATTTTGTATAATTGTCCTCCAGGCTTTCTGGGATGTCCGATGTTTGAGGGTTTTCTTGCATGTACGGCCCGTTTCAAATCACTCTACAGCATTTCAACGGGACTCAAATCCAGGCTTTAACTAGGCTGTTCCATAACCCTCTGTGATTTTTTTCGGTTCGACTTAAACTGGACAGCCAGTCCCGGACAAATCGGCAGTCGTTTGAAATCTGCGCCCTTTCGTAGATGATTTTCCTTACAGTGGAGGGATGTGTTTCAAATAATTTGGAAATCTTTTTAAATCCCTTTTCCAGACTCGTAGGCATACTTGAGTCTAATTTTATGCATTTTGAAGGTGTGATAAAAACGTAGGGGTGTACTTACTTTTGCCATGTGGTCGAACTGTTGTTTTTTTTTTGTTAATTTAAATGTTGAAAATTATAACAAAATGTCATTTTTTATTGATCGACTATCAACTGTATTAATGGGCACCGTTTCAAAGAGGATCAAATGTTTGCTTGTCCAAATATGTGTGTTAAAAAAAAAAAAGCCAATTTCCATGGGGTGTACTTATTTTTTCACACGACTATATATTTAAATATCAATATATTCATTTAGTAACATACCTAGGATCCATTTTTTTAACCAATGATCAAGCTTTTAATACATTCAAGCTTCGTTGCTTTGCTGTACTCTGCTTATTGAATTGATGTCGTGCTTTCAGCTGTTTGAAGGTCGCTTGCAATGCATTATGGGATTAGTAGTGCGTTCGGTAGACACCTGGTGTAGCACAAGTGCACGTGGACTCACTATGCAGATATGAGGGCGTCGGCACTGCACTCTGATTGAGACAGCTGCTTCGGAGGTTCATGTTAATCGTGCTCAGTATCCCGATGATGATCAGCAGCATCAGACACAACGCCGCCAAAGACATGGCCGACGCGCTGTTCGGACACCTCACCGTACCTGTGTCACGTCTCTGCTCTGACAAACCAGACATAAAAACACACACACACTGATAATGTGCCAGGGGCTCACACTCTATTCTTCATTATAGAGTCTTCATCTGTCGGTCTGTCTGTCTGTCTGTCCAGTATGACTGCACGCTTGCCTCTCTCTATATCTATTTTATATCTGTACTCTCATTCGTCTTTCTACTTGCCCATCTATATGTCTCTCATTCCAGTTATAGAATGTTTACTGTCTGACTATCTGTATGTCAGTACATCTATCTGTCTGTCTTTCTGTGTATACACATCTCTGTCCATCTGTCTGTCTGTCTATTTACAGTCCCTCTGAAAGTATTGTAACAGCGAGTCGCCTAAAAATGAAGTGGGTGGTCTGCCACAAAAGTTGCCATGTTCTAAGTTGTTTAAAGCCAACATCTGGGTGTCAATAGCAGGAAATGAAAGCTGAAATCCTACCCGATCGTCCCGTGTTTATCTTTTCATCTCAAACCCAGACGTCTTCGACGTATAGAGAATAAAGCACTGGTCTCGCCGTTCCAATACTTTCAACACAGTATATAGGTCTCTCCGTAACACTGGACTGAGACGGACTGATTACGTTCCTCAGCCCGTCGGCGTTTACTCACCGCTGTTCGAATGTCCCGTGCCGCTGTTCGAATGTCCCGTGCCGCTGTACTGCTCTACAAGAGTAACATTGACGTACATTCCTTCATCCGGTCCATAATTCTGCCTCGGAGGAACATGAAGGTTCGCATACATGATCATCTGCATTCAGGAACAAGGCTGAGTCTAATGACAAGGATGAAGATGGTGTATCATGTTTTTTGTGGCTCTGGTGTATATATATATATATATATATATATATATATATATATGTAGTACATGTAATGTTAGGCCAGTCATGTGACATTCATAAACAGGAAGTGGTCTCACAGACCGCCCGAAACTGTCCTTATTACAAAATGTACAAAATGTGTCCTGATCGTCCTATATCAGTGTCCCACATTGTGTGTTTAACACACACACACACACACACACACGTTGAGGGGTGTGGCTGTGTAGCTAGTCAAGTAGTGTAACAGGTTCATGTTTCACTTGTGTGTGTGTGTGTGTGTGGTCTCATGGACTGAATGACTAAATGTCCTCTATCACAGGCATGAGTAACACTACAACCACTTTCCCCTTAGGAAAGTTCTATAATTTTTAATCTCTCTCTCACTCTGTGTGTGTGTGTGTGTGTGTGTTTAGGCTATGTTATTGAGTAGGGATGGTCAGTACCTGCTGTGTGGAGGAGAGCGGGGGGTTCTCACTATGTGGCAGCTCCATGATCTCAAACAGCTCTTCAGTTATCCAGGCTGCGATGCTGCCATTCGCTCCATGGCCATGACCACCGACCAAAGGTACACACACACACACACACCTACGAACAGTGCAAAGGTACCATACACATACCATAATCCTGAGCAGTTACCATCTAAACTGATAAATACCCATCAATACTGAACGATACCATATTAATCACCAAATAAAATTCTATTAATAGTAATTAGATATAACATTCAATGTAATCATAATTGTTTTAAATGCATCTCTAGATGTATCATTACCGGCATGGCGTCCGGTAGCATCGTTCTCTTCTACAACGACTTCAACAGATGGCACCATGAGTACCGAACCCGGTACTGATGTCCGTCACAGCGGTGGCACGCCGTGACCGTGACGACCCCGGTGACCGTGGCGACGGCCGAGTCAAACCCTGAACACTGAATGTAATCAGAATAGCGTAGTTATTTTTAATAAAGAGTGTTGCTAAATAAAGTTTTGTAGATCTTCTAGGATTTTCTGATTAAATATGAAATCTATTTTTAGCTCTATTTTCACCTTGACGCTAATGTGAACGCATATATATATACATATACATATACACATACACACACACACACACACACACACACACACACATATATGTGTATATGTATATTAGGTATGTGCCGATACTTAATGTTATCGCTGTAATTTAATCAAGGCTCAATTTGATCACGATATTGTTGTTAATAAAGGACTACTGTCTGCTAAGTTGTAAGACGTCTGTCCCTGTACTGCCTTCCTAATGGGACACGCTTCATCTCTGTTCTACACAAAGCATCTGTAATAACACTGCAAACTGCACAGCGACTATCGCGGCGTACCCTACCGTAACTGATTATCGGCACATCCCTAATGGAGTCCCTTTATGTGTGTGTTTCGGGGTGAGTGGGATGATTTGGGTTTTGGTTTTTGTTTGGTCTTTAACGCTGTGACTGTTATCTTCAGCAAACTCTAATTCTGATTAAAGGGAGAATAAAAGCTCAAACTGTCCGCTGCAGAGTCACGATTCAGCTGCCTAAATTCAAGATAGTATCAGCAATCACTCACGGATCATCACCGACGTCACCGGAACGCTCGCGCTAGTAAGCAACGTTCGGCGCAAATGAAGTAGGGCGGGGTAAAGCACAAAGCCGACCAGTTTTTTACACCGATTAGTGCGTCGGTGCGTTCGTCTCTAAGTAGTTAGATAGTACTTTCTCATCTGGGCCACGCCCACAAGCGACAACGATAGAGATAGTCGAATGTCACTTGCTGGTATGACCGTAGTTATTCTATCTAAAGTAACCGTAACTTAATGCAACGTTAAGATCATAAACTTTGATCATGGATGATGTGATTACACATCACCATTTAGGGGAACGGTTATGCCAGTTGAAGGGGCGGGGCCAAGCTAATTACAAACTTCATCATGTGAGTTCACATTGTTGGTGTAAACCATCAAATGTAAGTATACTGTACTAGTTAGCCTACGTTGAGCCAGCTTGCTAGTCTCCTTTTTCAGCTAATTCACCTACACGAGTTAGCACTAAAGCAATAACGTTAAAAATCTACATTGTGCGATCGAAGCCAAGGTTTAGGCCAAGTACGTCATGTGATCAGTTCTTGACCGCCAGATCAGACTTTACTTAAGCTCCGCCCCTCATTGTCCCAGACACCCCTGAATTGTTCAAACTTGTGAAGTGAACGTGTGAATTACGATTCGCAAGCGGCGTGAGCTTTCAGGTCGAAAGTGGAATTACATCATAAAAATGATACGCTCTGCATTCACGTACGATTTTTTCAGAGACGTCCCTGACTCTGTAGCGGTGCGATTATCCGTTGAGAGCGGCATCCGTGATGATCTGTGCTCTCCGTTTCTTTATTAAAGGGCTGTAATTTGAACATTAGCAGAAAATTAGCATTGGTGATATCCTTTAGTTTGTGTGTGTGGAGGGGGGTGATTCAAGTGAATTGCAAGATATATTCTTCTTATTATTATTATTATTTTCATCTTTGTCCTTTTTTTTTTTTTTTAAACTTATTTCATATGTCAATCCACCAGACCTGTCCTGGTGTGTCTCACTGTAACCGCAGACCTACCTGAACAGGAAGTGATGTCATCAATAAAATCCTCTTGAAGCTTAATTAGTTTAATACTTGCACTATGAAAGAAAGCTGACATGATGTTCACTGCATGAAGCGTGTACTTGCTGAAATACGAACCCTAAAATGAAACACTGGAGTGTGGTGACTAGGCACGTGCCGATATCGTGATGACGATACATCGGGGTTCGCGATACTCGTTTCTCATTCCATTCTATCTAAAGTAAGAACCCTTAAAAGTCTGCTATCTTTGCTCCGCCTTCCGATTGGGACACAGCCGAAGCATGCTGTCTACGTAGGCAGCCTCTTCCCGTATAGAGCTCACAGAGAGGGGTGATGATCTCGGCACATGCCTAGTGGTGGCGACGGTGACGCCTACTCACTGTTTCTTCTTGTCTGATTCATTATTATTATTTTTATTATTATATTTAGTTTCCATGACAATCAGAGTGGACATGTGTGTGATGAAATTGAAATAATAAAAGAGTTTTATAAGCGAATTCGAATCGAGTGGTTTTCTTTACCAATTCGTGTCACCCCGTGACGACGTCCGCCTTTTCGAAGGCTCCGTCCTAAATTTGAACACGATTTGAAGGCGTCGATTCGAACAAAAAAAAACGCCATGCTCGTGGCTGTCTCTCAGCGATCGTACTGCTCACGTGTTTCCCATAACGCACCGCGGATAAATTAGCTTAGCTCACCCATCGTACTTATTGCCGTTGTTTTAAATACGGCTGGTGGTTTCCTTACCTTACTTTTCATCGCTAATAGCAACCCAGAGTGCAAGTTTTCTATACCTTTTAGTTAGAAGCTTAGAGGAGAACCTTCATGACCAAACGTTAGTTCCACTCAGAAGAGTAAAAAAGCCCGGCGTGGCTGTTCAACACTACATCAAAAGGTATAACATTTAGCGTTTAAACTCACCAACGTCTTCTCTACATCCTAATGATGAATCCTGACGGAGTCCCGAAGTCCTTTCTTCATGCTCGAGGAGGCTCCTGATGCAAGGCTGGAGAGGAGAGATGGTCGCCAATAGACACTGTACTAAAACAACACTGATTTTATTTAGATTACCTACACCAGTGGTATCTAACTCCTTTTAGGTAATGGGCTACATTACACTTAATCCAATATCATTTAAAATATATATATTTATTTATCAGTTTAGGGACTAATAATACATCAATGACTCCTGTTCACTATGTACACTTATCACTCAACATGTATCTAGAAACCATACACACATACAAACATGACGTTTTATTTCTCTCTGTTCAAACAGGCGCCATGAAAAGTGCACATGTGCCTGTTCATGCACAAATGATACTAGGTCAGATATAGTACCATATAAATTATACTCATTTATAGTATATAGTGTAGCAGGGCCCTGCGATGGACTGGCACCCTGTCCAGGGTGTACCCCGCCTCGTGCCCGATGCTTCCTGGGATAGGCTCCAGGTTCCCCGTGACCCTGAAGAAAGGATAAGCGGTGTAGAAGATGGATGGATGGTGTGGCAGTACGCATTATCCTGCTGAACGTGGCCAGTGCCATTAGGGAATAGTGTTGCCATGAAGGGGTGTACTTGGTTCGGTAGGAGGTACGTGTCAAAGTAACGTCCACATGAATACCAGGACCCATGGTTCCCCAGCAGAACATTGCCCAGAGCATTACACTGCCTCAGCTGGCTTACATTCTTCCCATAGTGCATTCTGGTGCCATGTCTTCCCTGGGTAAGCGACAGCCACATGATGTAAAAAAAAATAATCATTTAAAAGCGTGATTCATCAGACCTGCCCACCTTCTTCCATTGCTCCATGGTCCAGTTCTGATGCTCACCTGCCCATTGTAGGCACCAAACAATTCTGTCTTTCTCTGTTTCGTGATGTTTCACAATAGTAACGCAGTTTAGTGGGTAAAGTGCGTGCTGGTTAGCGGCGTTCTCATAGTTACACTTGTGGCTTCCCATTACTGAGAGAACCTACAGGGACGTGATGAGCTCGGAAGCTCTACCGTTGGCAGCTGAACGAAAACAACCAGCTCCTCTTCTACCAACTGTTTCAATGTAGTCTTGCCTTCAGTGAGAGACAAAAGTCAAAAGTCCAATAAGCAAGTTCATGTGCTGTACTGCAGTGGTGTAGTGGTTAGTGTCATGGTCTCTGATGGCTGACACCCCTGGTTTGAATCCATGCTTTTTGCATTAGTTTTAGGTTTAGTTAAGTAAGGCTTAAGAAAACAAAAGTTACCGAAAAGGATAGCCTAGTACGAGATCCTGTGGCTCACTTGGATGAGCATCGCCTCTGGGTTGTGAGGTTGCTGGTTCAAATCCCCAGCCAGGTCTCCAGGATATGAGCGTAGACGGTTCAGGAACTGGAGATGGGAAGTGTGGAAGGTCCAGGATGGCAAAGTGAAATGTGGATGGCAGCATGGTGAAGTGAAGGAGGTCCAGGATGGCTGGAGGGTATAAACTGAGATGGGGGGAGCAATATCTGGGCAGCTGCCCCCCAATGCCAAGGAAGACAACCATAAAGGCTTATGAAGCTTGAAGAAAGAGGTTTGACTTAGCTGAAATAAAAACACCTATCACCTATTTTTTTTTTTTTAAGCGCCAACGCCCTCCGGCCAACGCCCTCCGGCCAACGCCCTCCGGCCAACGCCCTCCGGCCAACGCCCTCCGGCCAACGCCCTCCGGCCAACGCCCTCCGGCCAACGCCCTCCGGCGACAAGCCAGATTCGAACCAACAACCTATGCGTTCAGAGGCAAGGCTTTTACCACAACACCACCACGTCCCACATGAACACACTAGTGTTGTAGTGCCTTTGACTTTTAAAATGACAACCACCAATTTAAAAAAAAAAAAAAAAAAAAAGTATATACACATGCATATCAAAAGACCTTTGGTCAGAGTTTGTTTAGACAATTTTTTTTTTACTAATAAAAGAAATGTTATGGTTTTGTTACTCTCATAATATAGCATAAGTCTTCACCACCTCCAGTTATTTCATTCACCCCTGTTTCTGTGAAACCCATGCATTATTTCTTTTGGAAAGAAAACATTAGCATATTTGATCAGTAGCTAGTACACCAGACTTTATGGCCTATTTTAAACTAGCATTGCTCTATTTTGCCCCCTAGTAGACCAACAGAATGGCTCTTTTTCCGCCCAAATATTTAAATTCATATCCGGTCCACAGTAATAACACAGATGGATCCCAACCTTCACTGGGCCGGTCCTGACTCCATCCCTGATCCTCACTGATTAACACTGTAATATTCCACAAAAGACACCGACACAGAATCTACGGCAAAGTCTGCAACACAACACCAAGACAAGACCTGGCTGGGCGTACAGAATCCACAATCCAGTGTCTGAACTATAAACGAATCAAGGCTTAAGTCAAACTCAGGCTGGGTGATATGACAACAATATCATATCACGATACACATCACGATATATAATTAACTAACAAACCGTCTGTTTGATCATACTTTTAATGCCTACAAAGACGAAGAAGATTAAGGTTTGGGGTTTTTTTTATATTACGTCAAATCCACAATATCAATAAGGTACCATTTCATTTGTCATTATTAAAAGTATAAAAAAATACATCACAATACCAACGATATCTCTGAAAAGTCTATCACGGTATCGATATTATATCGATATAATCGCCCAGCCCCAACACAAACCCAGCCAGCATTCAGATCATTCAGACCTACAGCTCGTTAAAGCCAATGCGTGTCTTTCTCACTGCACTAATTTAACCTCCATTAAAACAGGTTTAACATTAAGCGCTGTTTCAGTCTCATTTCTAATCGGTCAGAACGTTGTGGAATCATTTCCTTTAACATCATATCGAACAGGAAATCCAGCTGTAAATCAAACCACAGGTTTACATTAAGGCACGAAGTCATTCTAATACATCATCCCGTCTATAGTAGGACTTACACAAGGAGGAGAAACTAATCACGAACAGGGCGTTGTTGTCGAACAATACGGTGTCGCTTTACGTTTTCTGTAAGGAGACGTTTATTGAACGTTTATGGAAGGAGTCTCCAGTGTGAACTTCACGACAGTCAGGAGAAAGTGTTCGGGATAGATTTGATGTATTTCTGTAAAGCTGACTGAAAGGCTGTTTAGAGCGGCTCTAACGAAAGCGAGAACAACAGGAACTTGCTTGTTCCGTGGGTTTTTGACATTAAATGTGAGCACATAAATGAAAAGTACTACTGTACGTGTTCATGTTGAACAGATTAAAGGTCCTGTAGGACAAGAGGAATAACACACTCCAGGATGTGGAATTAGAGAAGATTCAACTAAGCCAACTCATCTTTGGTTTAAACAGAAGACTGCATTAGAGGTGCAGGAGATAATGTACAGGTAAAGGACACCTCACTCACCTGTCCGGAGAAGAGAAGAGATCATACTCTCACTGCAACTGTTAGCTAGCTTCCCTACTTTTTTCACAGCAAATAAAAGTACTTTTCCCTCCTGATATCCAGTTTATATATGTTTATTTATATAGTTTATACATGTTTATTTATCCAGTTTATTTGTTTATTTATATATGTTTATAGCCTGTAACTAACCTGGATATCAAACAGCGCGCGCTACACTAGTGAAGCTCACCTGCAAATGCTAAATGGACGCAATTAGTTTATTGGCCCCGCCCGCCCACCTCGGAGGCCCCGCCCACCTCGGAAGCCCCGCCCGTCCACTTTTTTTTTTTTTTATTGTACAAATAACCCTGAAGATCAAAACAACAATAATAACAACGGATTAGGCCGTGGCTTTAGCAAATGTATATTAAAGTCGCTGAAATCCCGTTTGGAAAACCGACTTCCGGTCCGGAATGCTTGTTTACGTTTGGCTCCGCCTCCTGTCAGTCATTTTATAGATACACATAGATACTCTATGGGCCACAGTAGATCCCTGTGGTAGATCCCTGAGTTTTGTGAACATGTGTGGTGAATGGTCTTAAAAAGTCAAAACAAAACAAAACACCAACATGTTCAAAATGTTGAACCTACCTAGCCATTATAGGTTCAACTCCAAGCTAATGTTGGAGGGAAAACACCCATGTTCAAATGGTTTTAATGGTTATAATGGGAATTGCATTGGTTTTAATGGAAACTGTAATGGCCCCTGTGGGTCTCTACTGGTCATTTGTTGCCTTCTATTGGTGTCATGGCATGCCTAGTGGATACCATTACGAAATCGTTTGGTGATGGTTTTAATGGTTAACAGCTGATAGTTTGTAATGGGATCTCTAGTAGAAACCATTAGAATTTCTGTGATGGTTTCTATTTGGGTTTTTTGTCCAGCAGGGAGTGATTTTACCCAATGCACATTTCAAACTCAATCAAATCCCTGTTTGTGTTCATAAAGTTAACAAAAACAGTTTAATGCTAATTCGAACATTAAACATGAACAGAAAATGGACGTCACGTTGTAGTCCACAAGATGGCGGTGTAACTCCACAACACTGCGCACTGACATCCACAACTTTGAAGAACACTAACGTCTCGAAATCATCTTAAAATGTTATTAAATCACCGTTACGTCTATTTTATCTTTTATATGACCGGGATGTGTGCTGCACCAAAAGGGAAACCACACTGTACAAGGAAGGAACATTTTTATTTAAAGATCAGTAAGATAATGTGCTCATCAGTGTACAAGCACCGTCCTCTACAATACACACCATCATCATAGTTACCATCGTCACCATCATATCATTACTATCTCAATAAACCATCATCATCATCATCATTAGACATGTGCCGATAATCCTCAACAGAATAATATCTTGATAATCAAACAGAATATTATTACGCTATCGTAGACTCGTCTGCGGCGTTTGTCGTCAAGAGGCCTTTTTTTTTGTAGTTTTTTGTGCTATGACAATTTTTCTCACTCAGAACGCAGCGTCACGCATGCACTGTTTTAAGCGAACAGTTTAGCAGCTGACATTTCCTGTACGGTTTTGATTAAGAGTCATACATGTGTTTGCAGACCAGCAGAATCCGTTCCCAATCCAAGCAGCGTTTCTAACTAGCTAGCTAAGATAACTAGCTATCTAGCAAGCAACGTAGTATGAGCTTACTTATAAGAGATAACTGTTAGGTGGCTAACCAGCAGGTAACAGTTTAGAACTTTTAGTTCAGTTAGTTGGCTAACTAGTTATCTGAGCCCGTTCATCCATCCCTACAGAAGCTAATCCTGTCTAGCCGTGTTAGCACCGTAAGCTGAGAAGTCAGTAAAGGATTGTAAATTTCTAAAGCTCACATGCACAGTGTGCTAAGAAGGCCGTATATTGTATTTTTAATCTCTACAACTTTTAGACAACTTTTGCAGAATTGCCTGTTCGTTTGTCAAATCCATTTTTGTCATAGTATTAGCATTATCGTGATGTTTTGGGGGGGGTGTTTTTTGACGCGTTTTACTGAGGTAACTTCAAAACTTTTAGAGAGCTAACTATATTAGCTAGATCATTCTTTTCTGCGAGAGGAAAATCTGCTTTTAAATGGTAATTAGCCAGCTAATTAGGTAAGCTAGTTCATTCACAAACGGAAGATAACTGTTTACAAAGCCTAGCTAAGTATCATGTTATATTAGAAGGCTGTAAATTAACTAAAATGCCATAACCTCTAGTGATGACGTGGTCGATTTTCCAAACTAAAAGACTGCGACTTGCTCAGGAAATCGGTGTATTTTCTGACGGTTTTTCCCTGTAGTTTTAGCATTATTCTGATGTTTCACACATCTGAGTGAATCGAATACAGTAATATGAAACACTGAATCCTGATACGATACGTACGATCGAAGAATCCTCGTTTATTTACTGTATATGTTGTTTTAAATGAATTAAATGTATATCATTTTTAAATATTCAAACGTTACACTGACTCAATTCTTACCAAGAATGTCGAAACTGTGGCAACGGAAGGCGATTATCGCAATACGGAAACGGTAATATCGGCACATGTCTAATCATGGCGCAACGTCTACGATACCAGTTTAGCAGCAACGTGTTAACAGGAGGGAGGAAGTGGGCGGGGTTAAAGTATCGTTTAGATAAAAAAGACTCACAGCTTTTTACGTTCTAGTTAAATCGAGTTTTATAAGGAGAAACATCTTAAGAGGCACTTAGAGCGCCTCCTAGTGGAGCTAGCGTTACTCAGTCACTACATATTGCGTGTTTTAGGTCGAATACATGAGGAGGGGGATGGGCTACGCGGTTCTTCGCTAATAGGAAAGTCCATCTCTGACACCGTACAAAGTTTAAGGACAAAAATATACACTTCACATTTTGAAGGTTTGAAACACCACTAAAGGTTTTATATAAACATGACTTACGTCTCGTTGGTCGAATCAACCACCGTTAGTTGTTCTACGTTACAGCACGCTAATATGTGTGTGTGTGTGTGTGTGTGTGTGTGTGTGTAAGCTACGCCATTAACAGGACAAATATAAATTATTATAGGTTTATATAAGATGCATCTCTGTGGATAAAAGCAGGGAAGTACTGTGAAGGAGTGGTTCAGACAATAAATACACAGGGTTCACACAGTGTGTGTGTGTGTGTGTGTGTGTGTGTGTGTATATCATCATGTTTCTGACTGACAGGAGTCTCTGGGTCAACTAAAATAATCAAACACACTTACATAACATCACCCTAACAATTTACATGAACTCTAGCTAGCTTGCTAGAGAACCTGGTCTTAATTACATAATAGAATTACCTGCCGATAATTAGCTTCCTGGCAAACTTTGCTAGCTACTTAACATTAGATAGCTACTGCAGTTAGCTCATCAGATTGAACCTTTGTTGGTCCAGGGATACCTGTCACATGGCAAAACCAGGTGTGTGTGTGTGTGTGTGTGTGTGTGTGTGTGTGTGTGTGTGTGTGTGTTGGTGGTACTATTTCTCCCCATGTTGAAAAAGTGAGTTAGTCCAAAAACCCGTCCGGAGAAGCAGACTGCTCTCCGCTCTTCACTGAGGTGTTGTTGAGTAGAATTTGAAAAATAAAATAAAATTAAAAATAAAACAAAAGATTGAATAGGTAAACAAAAAAATAAAATCACAGTTCTTTCAGGACTGCAAATGAAAAACAAACAAAATAAATCTAAAATCTATACTTTTTTGTCCTTGATAATAAAAAATAGGTTTTTTTTTTGTTGTTCTGTATCTTACAATAATCCATCTTCTCTTCGGAGGGAAGCGATCATCAGTCCGAAACGGAGAATATGTGAACATTTATATAAAAACGTGGAGAAACAGACGAGAGGAGAGGACAGGAAGTGGAGGGAGGGAAGAGGAGGACGATGAGGACAGAAAGTGTGGGTGGGGAAAAGGGGCGGGGTCTGTTTATCTCTCTCTCTCTCTGTCTGTTTTAGGATGGACACTCCGTACAGCCACATTTGACCACTTTCTCCACTTCCTGGATGAACGAGGAGCCGTCCGTGCACTGGAACGTGTACTTCCTGGATTTGGTGCGGAGGGCGGAGCAACACGAGTCCCCGCCCCCGCAGCTTCCTGCGCATTCTAAGCGTGAGATTTTCTCCGTGGTCTGACACGCAGCGTAGCCCTGCTGCCTCTGAAAGTAACCTCGGACCCTGTGACCCCTACACTCCATCTCTGTCCGGAGAGTCAGACAGAGAGAGAGAGAGAAAGAGAGAGATACAAAGAGAGAAAGAGACAAAGAAAGACAAAGAGATAGACAAAGAGAGAGAGAGAGAGGGAGAAAGAGAGACAGAGATGGAGAGAGAGAGACAAAGAAAATAGAGAGAGAGACAAAGAGACAGAGAGAGAGAGAGAGAGACAAAGAAAGACAGAGAGAGACAGTCAAAGAGAGAGAGAGAGAGAGAGAGAGACAGAGATGGAGAGAGACAGAGGGACAAAGAAAGAGAGAGAGAGACAGAGAGAGACAGAGACAAAGACAGAGACAAAGAGAGAGACACGGTGAGAGAGAGAGATAGGGTGAGATAGAGACAAAGAGAGAGACATGGAGAGAGAGAGAGAGGGAGAGATAGAGACATGGAGAGAGAGAGAGAATATTAATAATGTCTTTAGAGGATCATGATTGGCAGTTTAATATTTGATATCACATCATGGCAGACGAGGATGAGTCGAGGTCTAAAAGAAAGAGATAGAGGAAGGAAGAGGTAACTGAGTCTGCTGTAACAGGAGGCGCTTCACACTGGGCATGTGCTGATACAGTGTTTAAATAAACTGAACCTACACAGTGGAGGGAACGTCACCGTGCCTCCACTCGAGTGTCACTTTAGGAAGCTCCTTCAGCTTCATCACGCCCGGCGCTTGCTGTGTGAAATCTTAAAACCAGATCCAACCAGCGTTTCTGTCTCGAACTCAATTTTCTTATATGGAACTTTACACATTTTTATTCGTGATATACTGTAGTGTCCGAATACACACAACATATAACCTTCAGCACGACAGGCGAAAAAAAACAACAGTGATATTAAAAGAAAATAATAATCTGA
>CM022778.1:3518871-3521371 GCA_012411365.1 Ameiurus melas | reverse complement strand
TATAATTATAAACCTATTAAACCAGCACACTCTATAGACGTAATTATAAACCTATTAAGCCAGCGTACTCTATAGCTGTAAAATTATAAACCTATTAAACCAGTGTAATCTATAGAGGTATAATTATAAACCTATTAAACCAGCGTACTCTATAGCTGTATAATTATAAACCTATTAAACCAGCGTACTCTATAGCTGTATAATTATAAACCTATTAAACCAGCGTAATCTATAGCTGTATAATTATTAACCTATTAACCCAGCGTACTCTATAGATGTATAATTATAAACCTATTACACCAGCGTAATCTATAGACGTATAATTATAAACCTATTAAACCAGCGTACTCTATAGCTGTATAATTATAAACCTATTAAACCAGCGTACATTATAGCTGTATAATTATAAACCTATTAACCAGCGTACGCGCCCTTATTACAATGTTATTATAACTTAATTACCATGATGATTGTAATACAGTCTTTTATACTTATTAATATATTATTATGACCTTACCAGCTTTATATAAATACCGTGTAGATATTCCTGTGTAATTATGCACTTAGTAAATTGTTATATTTTATTACTATAATTAATGATGGCAGTAATAAGTTCTTTATTACTGTATAACAATGGACATAATAAACCCTCACACTTTACTGCTGTGTAACACTGACCTTATTAAACCTTCTAGTATTATTACTGAATAATGATATTAAACAATTACATTTGAATAACACACACGCACACACACACACTCACAGGTTTTTGATCTCCGTAGCTCCTCGGAACGCTTTTCTCGGAATGCCTTGTATCTGATTCTCACTCAGGTCCCTTCAACACACACACACACACCAAAATTATCAACAAGAAGACATATATACGACACGCACAACTTCAATTTGTGACTTCATGGGAGTCCTTATGCTGTGCTCAGATTGTCTTCTGAGTCTTTATATTTCAGCGCAACAGTGCTGGAAAGCCATTTTATGTCTCTCTGATCATTTAACAGTATTAAAATCGCTAGCATCACCGTTAGCGTTAGCACCGATGTTCCCCTCCCCTCCCCACACACACACCGCATTTCTGAAGTCATGAGTGTTGAGTGGCTCTACTCAGCACTGCTTCAGATCAGCAGGAGATCAGAGCTTCATTCAGGATGTATGACCTTAAACCCCACTCTGTGTGTGTGTGTGTGTGTGTGTGTGTGTGTGTGCGTGTGTGTGTGTGTATGTGTATGTGTATGTGTGTGTGTGGGGGGATCTCCACAGGAGCCAACTTTAATGAAGAGGTCCTTCTCAAATTTCAATAAATTCAATTTTACCTGTCAATCAAATTCCGCACACATCAGTCACAGTGTGTGTGTGTGTGTGTGCGCGCATGAGAGAGAGACAGAGACAGATTGCCTGTCTGTCTTTGGAGCTGACAGAGGCCCTTCTTCATTCAGACGCCTGTCAATCAAAAGAGTGACAAGTGACATGACCAATCAGAGAACCGTAACGTTCACTATGAAACCATCTGTCTCACTGCCTGTCTCTCTTTATTTCTGTCTCACGCTGACTGTGTCTGCCTTGTTCCCTGTCTGTCTCTCTCTCTCTGTACTCTATAAAGACCTGTCTGTCTCTCTCTTTCTCGCTCTCTCTTTGTCTATCTCTGAACTTTCCTCTCATATGCTCCAGTGCATGAATGAGTGAGTCTGTGCTGCTGAGATGAATCACTGTCCTTCTGTCCACTAGAGGGCAGATAACACTTACGTTATTACACGACGATTTCATACACCACATTACATAGAGAGAGAAGAAGAAGAAATTCTGTGCAGGAAACTGCTACAACGTAAGTGATACCCAGAACTAACCTGACTTGCAGATGTTCCACAGCATTAAACGTAACAATAAATGGATAAAAAGCATGTTGTTCATCTTTTATCTTAATATATTTAAAACAAAAATAATCACTGCCAAAGTACAGTGCCATAAGAGCAATAAATATCTTTGGGACGTGCTGTTATAGGAAAATAATCAACTTTGCGTCAGGCTGCATCACACCACCTCCTCAACGATCGTTTTGCTATAATGCGAGAAGAATTATTTTCCTGTAACAGAATGTCCTGAAGTGATTTATTCCGTAGATATAAAGTAATAAAGAAAGCGAGCTGACTAGAAACCAAACATGATGAGAAGAAGATGATGGTGGAGGAGGAGAAAATGGAGTAGAAGAAGAACATGATTATGGAGTAGAAGAAGATGATGATGATGGAGTAGAAGAAGATGATGATGATGGAGTAGAAGAAGATAGAAGATCAGGAACAAGAAAAGATGAAGATGATGGAGTAGAAAAAGAAGATAGAAGAAGAAGAAGAAGATGATGGAGTAGAAAAAGAAGAAAAAGGAGAAGAAGAAGATGATGGAGTAGAAGAAAAAGAACAAGAGGATGGAGTAGAAGAAGAAGTAGAAGATGATGATGATGGAGTAGAAGCATGCTGTGTTCCAAACAGTGCAG
>CM022778.1:3498871-3511371 GCA_012411365.1 Ameiurus melas | reverse complement strand
CACCCACCCACCCACACACACACACATACACACACACACACACGGATGCAGACGAGCCACAGGCGACACACAGTGGTCAGTGTGTATGGTGAGGCCCCCAAACACAAAAGAGCGGCTGGAGTCTTTGTGTATCTGTCAACCACTGTCTGAGCACATTAATACATTCATAACACACACACACACACACACACACACGCATACACGCACTGGCCTCTTTTTTGGAGTTCCGTGTTTAAGCAAGTATTTTTACGGAATGTGGACGAGCAATGTGTGTGTGTTTGTGTGTGGGTGTGTGTGTGTGTGTGTATGGGTGTGTGTGTATGTGTGTGTGTGTGTATGTGTGTGTATGTGTGTGTGTTTGTGTGGGTGTGTGTGTGTGTGGATCTGAGAGGTCACTTTTCTTTAACTGAAGACTGAGCAACTCTAATGCCTAAAGGTGAAAACACGCTGTCTCTCTCTTTATCCGTCTGTCCATCTATGCCTCACTCTACCCATCTTTCTGTCTCTCTCATTATCCCTCTATCAATCTGTCATTTTCCTCTCTCCACCCCTCTGTCCATTTATCTGTCCATCTCTCTCTCTCTACCCCTCTGTCCATTTATCTGTCCATCTCTCTCTCTCTACCCCTCTGTCCATTTATCTATCCATCTCTCTCTCTCTTCACCCCTGTCCATTTATCTGTCCATCTCTCTCTGTCTACCCCTCTGTCCATTTATCTGTCCATCTCTCTCTCTCTCCATCCCTCTGTCCATTTATCTGTCCATCTCTCTCTCTCTCTCTCCATCCCTCTGTCCATTTATATGCCCATCTCTCTCTCTCTACCCATCTGTCCATTTATCTGTCCATCTCTCTCTCTCTACCCCTCTGTCCATTTATATGCCCATCTCTCTCTCTCTACCCCTCTGTCCATTTATCTGTCCATCTCTCTCTCTCTACCCCTCTGTCCATTTATCTGTCCATCTCTCTCTCTACCCCTCTGTCCATTTATCTGTCCATCTCTCTCTCTCTACCCCTCTGTCCATTTATCTGTCCATCTTTCTCTCTCTACCCCTCTGTCCATTTATCTGTCCATCTCCCTCTCTCTACCCCTCTGTCCATTTATCTGTCCATCTCTCTCTTTCTACCCCTATGTCAATTTATCTGTCCATCTCTCTCTCTCTCTACCCCTCTGTCCATTTATCTGTCCATCTCTCTCTCGCTCTACCCCTCTGTCCATTTATATGCCCATCTCTCTCTTTCTCTCTACCACTCTGTCCATTTATCTGTCCATCTTTCTCTCTCTCTACCCCTCTGTCCATTTATCTGTCCATCTCCCTCTCTCTCTACCCCTCTGTCCATTTATCTGTCCATCTCTCTCTTTCTACCCCTCTGTCCATTTATCTGTCCATCTCTCTCTCTCTCTCTACCCCTCTGTCCATTTATTTGTCCATCTCTCTCTCTCTCTACCCCTGTCCATTTATCTGCCCATCTCTCTCTCTCTACCCCTCTGTCCATTTATCTGTCCATCTCTCTCTCTCCATCGCTCGGTCCATTTATCTGTTCATCTCTCTCTCTCTGTCCATTTATCTGTCCATCTCTCTCTCTCTGTACCACTTTGTCCATTTATCTGTTCATCTCTCTCTCCATCCCTCTGTCCATTTATCTGTCCATCTCTCTCTCTCTCCATCCCTCGGTCCATTTATCTGTTCATCTCTCTCTCTCTCTCTCTCTCTCCATCCCTCTGTCCATTTATCTGTTCATCTCTCTCTCTCCATCCCTCTGTCCATTTATCTGTTCATCTCTCTCTCTCCATCCCTCTGTCCATTTATCTGTCCATCTCTCTCTCTCTCCATCCCTCGGTCCATTTATCTGTTCATCTCTCTCTCTCTCTCTCCCATCCCTCTGTCCATTTATCTGTTTCATCTCTCTCTCCATCCCTCTGTCCATTTATCTGTTCATCTCTCTCTCTCCCTACCCCTCTGCCCATTTATCTGTTCATCTCTCTCTCCATCCCTCTGTCCATTTATCTGTCCACCTCTCTCTCTCTCCATCCCTCGGTCCATTTATCTGTTCATCTCTCTCTCTATACCCCTCTGTCCATTTATCTGTTCATCTCTCTCTTTCCATCCCTCTGTCCATTTATCTGCCCATCTCTCTCACTATCCCCCATCAATCTGTCATTTGCCTCTCTCTACCCCTCTGTCCATTTATCTGTCCATCTCTCTCTCTCTCTCTCCCCCTGTCCATTTATCTGCCCATCTCTCTCTCGCTCTACCCCTCTGTCCATTTATATGCCCATCTCTCTCTCTTTCTCTCTACCACTCTGTCCATTTATCTGTCCATCTTTCTCTCTCTCTACCCCTCTGTCCATTTATCTGTCCATCTCCCTCTCTCTACCCCTCTGTCCATTTATCTGTCCATCTCTCTCTTTCTACCCCTCTGTCCATTTATCTGTCCATCTCTCTCTCTCTCTCTACCCCTCTGTCCATTTATTTGTCCATCTCTCTCTCTCTCTACCCCTGTCCATTTATCTGCCCATCTCTCTCTCGCTCTACCCCTCTGTCCATTTATATGCCCATCTCTCTCTCTTTCTCTCTACCACTCTGTCCATGTATCTGTCCATCTCTCTCTCTCTCCATCCCTCTGTCCATTTATATGCCCATCTCTCTCTCTCTCTACCACTCTGTCCATCTCTCTCTCTCCATCGCTCGGTCCATTTATCTGTTCATCTCTCTCTCTCTGTCCATTTATCTGTCCATCTCTCTCTCTCTGTACCCCTTTGTCCATTTATCTGTTCATCTCTCTCCATCCCTCTGTCCATTTATCTGTCCATCTCTCTCTCTCTCCATCCCTCGGTCCATTTATCTGTTCATCTCTCTCTCTCTCTCTCTATCTCTCCATCCCTCTGTCCATTTATCTGTTCATCTCTCTCTCTCCATCCCTCTGTCCATTTATCTGTTCATCTCTCTCTCTATACCCCTCTGTCCATTTATCTGTTCATCTCTCTCTTTCCATCCCTCTGTCCATTTATCTGCCCATCTCTCTCACTATCCCCATCAATCTGTCATTTGCCTCTCTCCATCCATCTGTGCATTTATCTGTTCATCTGTCTCTGTCTCACTCTCTCTTATCAATCTGTCTCTCTACCCTGTCTGTCTCTCTCTACCCCCCTGTCCATATCTCACTATCTGTCTGCAAAGTTAAACATATATTTGTCTCTCTCTCTCTATATCCCTCTGTCTATTTATCTATCATCCATTTGTCTATCCTCTGTCTATTCGTCCTTCTGTTTCTCTCACTATCCCTCTGTCCATCTTTCTCACTCTCTCCATCAATCTGTCTCTCTAGCCTTTGTCCATCTGTCTTTCTCGGTCTCTCTCGCTAACCCTCTGCACATCTATCTTTCTCTATCCCTCTGTCCATCTCTCTGTCTGGCTCTCTCTTCATCTATGCCTCACTCTATTCATCCGTCTTTATCACTTATCCCTCTGTCACCAGCCTGTCGCTCCCACCTGACGTCTACAAGCATCTACTCCTGCCCTCCTGAGATGTCTCTGTTTCTGTCTGTCTGACCTGCTCTCATTCTCACTGGCACTATCTCTCTCTCTCTCTCTCTCTCTCTCTCTCTCTCTCTGTGTATCTGTCACTTTCTGTGTATCTTTTTCACTCTCGCTCTTCTAAAAGTAGCCTCCAGTCAACAGTTAGCCTTTTAGGAAGAACATGTTAGAGCAGAAGAAAGTGTGCGTGTGTGTGTGTGTGTGTGTGTGTAAGACTGAAAGCCTTTTAATAAGCACGGCCTGAGGCAACTCTGCCATTCAGAAACTAACTCTCGCTCTCTCTCACACACACACACACACACACAATGAGCATCTATAACCTCGATAAGCTAATCGAGGCCTGAGGGTCTTTGGTGCTTTCTCTTATTCAATTATTCTTTGTGTGGGTCTGCATTCTGTGTATGATTCTATGTGTGTGTGTGTGTGTGTGTGTGTGTGTGTGTGTGTGTTCAAAGTCCCAGCCAGACATTTCCAGAAAGCCACACACACACACACACACACGCACGCACACACACACACGCACACGCACGCACGCACATACACCCTCATCGTTCTTCATAGCTGGTGTGTTGCTCATTTTCCGTTTCAGTCCAACAGGCACTAAAATAAACGTCCCCGCTGTCCGTCAAACGCTCGTATTTACATAGCCACTCCCACCTAGACCTGCCCACCTGGCCTCTGTTTACACACACACACACAACAGCAAATGATCAAACGATAAAACATGTTTACACACACACACACACACACACACACAGGCAAAAGGCTTCTAAAAATAAAAAAATCTCCTTTCAATACACACAGAGCTCATTACTACAAATCTGTCATCTGTGCACTTGAGAGACACTGACAGAAATGTGGAAGTAACCAACCCGTGACTCACACACTTTCACTTCATGAATGGCTAGCAAACAAATAGCACAGGCTAACACACAGATTAGCATTACAAAACAGCCTGACACACAAACTAGCTAACGAGAAAGCAGGTTAAAACATACGATAGAGAAAACTGACTAACACACACACGAGTATTAGAGAAAACACACACACACCCTCGTCATCCTGAGCACTAGAAGGTACTATTGAGGCCTGCATTTACTACATTTGCTAGGGAAATAAAAGTAAAGAAGTGCTACTGTGTTTAATCTTCATGCCGTGAGCAGCCATGTTAACTTAGCGACACATACTGGACTTGGGTGTGAAGAGAACTTCCTGACTCAGTAATAAATATAATAACTTTGATGATGGTGGATCGATTTCCACCACGGTAGACAGAATATTTAATAAAAAAAATAAAAAATAAAAAAAAGCAAACAAAAAACCATGGACCCTACACTGAGATAGCAATGAAAGTTTGACCGATTGAACAGGGAAATATTACACCAAGATACAACAATTCGGATGTTGAGTTTATCCAGGCGCTAAGGGGTACGGTGGTTTAGCGGGCAGCACGTTTGCCTCATACCTCCAGGGTTGGGGGTACGAAACCTGTCTACGCCTTAGGTGCACAGAGCTTGCCTGTTCTCCCTGTGCTTCGGGGGTTTCCTCCAACAGTCCAGAGACATTCGTTGTAGGCTGGTTGGCATTTCCAAAATTAGTGTGTCACCGACCCTGTGCCCAAAGTTCCCAAGCTCGCCCGCGACCCGTGTAATATAAGCGGTACAGAAAATGGATGGACGGACTAATAGAATCCATTACATCCATTAGGTACCGATGTCCACATTACTGTTAACCAGTCAGTTTAATGATGTGTATCGCTGTTGCCTGTGGGAGACGGGGTAGCACTGCTGCCTCACAGCTCTAGGATCGCCTGGTTGATCCGGAGCTCGGATTATTGTCTGTGTGGAGATCCCGTGTGGGATTCCTCAAGGTTCTCTGCTCCCCTCACCTCCAAAAAACATGCCAGTAGTTGTACTGGCTATTTAAAATTGCTCCTAGGTGTGACTCAGTATGTGTGTGTGTGTGTGTGTGTGTGTGCGCGCGCAAAGTGCCATCCCATCCAGGGTGTATTCCACATGTGCCGTACCCTAGAGTTCCCGTGATAGGCTCCGGATCCACCTTGACCAGAATAAAGTGGTTACTAAAGATGACTGTTTTCCAAATGGACACTGGAAGGTCACACTGGCCTGGAATATGGAACTGTGTGACATATTGTTCGCCATCACCGCGAGCGAGAGCATGATGTCACGTACATGCCTATACACATCATAGGCAAATGCCTTAAAGGCGCAGCTAATACTGTATTAAAGCATTCCTGCGTTTATTGTTTCTCACACACATACACACACATCCCAGAGGCAGTGAGATCTATCACAACCTTGTATAAACCTGTAATCAAAGAATCTGTTTACATCATCCCTTAAGCTAACGCTACACACACACACACACAGAGGGTGGTCTCTTTGAATCACTCATATCCTGTGTATTACTGATGATACAGTGATAGGGGAAGAGGGGATGTGGGAAGTGTGTGTGTGGTGGTACACACATACACATTCACCTAGCTCGTGTCATTACACTCAATGAATACACACATACCTCACACACTCACACACAGTTCACTTTATTAACAGCCTCAAGGAGGCTTCCTTATTAATGTGAGCAGGAAGACAAGTTGGTCCGAGAAGTAGAGTTTGTGCATGTGTGTGTGTGTGTGGTCTAAGAGTTTATCATCTTCCCGTAACTGCACATCTGGTTTATCAACCCTTCATTTATCACAGATTACATGGAGACAGAGAAAGAGAAACAGAGAGACAGAGAGAGAGAGAGAGAGAGAGAGAGAGAGAGGGAGACCTACACTAAAGACTGCACCTGCTCCTACGATGTATAGCTCCGCCCACTGCGAGGTCACACACTAATTCACTAATTTACACTTTGAAAGTGCTCATGATGCATGCTTTCTCTCATAACCGTGGCGATGATGCTCTTTGGTTTCTTTGGCGTTGGTAAGGTGAAACTAAAGAGCATGAAGAAGCCTGCTTGGTTGCTAGGATACAGCTGTCCACGGAAAAGGGACTCATTACCCATCACACACACGCACACACACACGCACAGGTGTGTTTTCCCTCAGTATTGTAGCTGGATCCTTGCCGGGGCTGGAGACACTCTGTCTGGGTGTGTGTGTGTGTGTTCAGGTCTCATTCCTTTCGCCCTTTCATCTCTCTCTCTCTCTCTTTCAAGCTTCTTTTCCATCGTTCTCGATTTTGATCTGATCATTATTAATGCTAGTGTTCGTGTGTGTGTGTGTGTGCGTGTGTGTGTGTGCGTGTGCGTGTGCATGTGCGTGTGAGTGTTCGTTGGCCTGCACTCCAGTTGAAGGTATGTGGAACAGCCTACAGGAACAGACTTCATAATTTAATTTCCTTAAAATGTTTGACCTGAATATTTTTGTATAATTCAAACAAGGAAAACAAACCACCGGCTACATATCTGCTGTAACACTTCCTATCTGCAGTGAAGCAGTTACACACACGCACACACACACACACACACACACACGTGTGTCTGTAGCAGCACAATTCCTACCTGCTGGAAAACACACTTCCTGTCTGCTGTAACACACACTTCCTGTCTGTAGTGACACATACTTTCTATATGCCGTAACACACACTTCCTGTCCGTAGTGATGCATATTTCCTGTTTGTTCATTATCATACAGCCCTTCGGTATTAGTATTAATAAAAAAGCTGGATCAGTACCTGATTTGGTCTTAGAACAAGTATCAGCAGAGGCGACAGCAACATGGTGGCCATAACCTTTCCCAATAAACTTCACTTTAATGTCCCTTATCCCCACCTCGTCTCCTTGGGGACCTTCATGGATGAGCTGGATATCCTCCTGAGTCTCTTTCCAGTCAATGAGTCTCCACTAGCTCTCCTTGGAGACCTTAATATCCCATTAGGTCTGCTTCAATGCGTCTACCTCATCGGACCTTTGTCACGTTCTAAGCCCAGTAGACTAGTACAACAATAAAATGTGTGTTTAATCCACAAGAAACTATTCAAATGTTCTAGGAACATCCTTAACACGTAAACACCCATGTTAAAAACTCCAGTCTCCATTAATATGCATGGACACATTTCCAGATATCTCTGTGTGTTTTTGCTCTAATCTTTAGTATCTAGTTGGTTAGTTAACAGCTGGTAAGCTAGTTTGCAGAATGTAGAGGATAGTTTGCATTGGCGTATCTTGAAAACTTTGCCTGTAGCCAAACAGTGTCCGTGTTGGCATATGCTCTTGCTACTGTCAATCACAGAGAAACTAGGAAAACCCAGGCTTCTGTGAGCTCAGGTACTGTATGCAGAAGAGTGTAGATAGCGTGTAGATGACTGTGTAGTATCATTGGTACACTTCTAAATATTAAAGGCCTACAACCTTCAAAACCAATTTTGCCATCCAATCACAAATACACCCTTGTTAATCCGCCCTGGCGTCCAACTGTTTTGGTTTTCAGCGAGAACAGGCTCCAAAATCCCAACTGGTCTTGCTCCAAACCAGCACACTCCAGAGAGCCTGCTCTCCAGGGTGGCTGTCATCAATTCTGATCTTTCCTGACCCCTTGGCATCCTTTGACCCAGTTAACCACCACAGTATCCTTATGTCCTTCCTCACCATCCTCGGAATGACTGGCTCAGCATGACGGTGATTTGCGTCTTACCTGAAGGGGCACTCATATCAGGTGACACGGCGAGAATCCACGGCTGCTTCCTACAGACTCTCCACTGGCGTCTGTAAAGGCTCAGTGCTCAATCCTCTTCCCTCTACCCCATGTACTCATTCTCTCGGTGACACAATATCCCCACACGGCTTCTAGCAGAGTTATGCTGATGACATTTAACTGATCCTTTCCTTCCCACCAACAGGTTGTTAATTATATCTTGGCTTGTTCGGCAGGCACCTCATCATGAGTCACAGCTCATTATCTAAAGCTGAAGACTACATTGCTAGAAATCCACAATCCTTGGTTTGGTCATCTTCTTCAAGACTTTGTGATCACTCTATTAGGAAATGCATGAAACCTTAGTGCACCGTTCAACAGTTTCTACTGTATGGTTCATATTTGAGACCTTTCTTGGTCATGCAGAGTTTTCCCTCAGGTGCTTGATTACTTCAGCTCAGTCCTGACTGGTCTTTCTGCACATGCCATTACATCCTTGCAACTGATCCAGAATGCAGCAGCCCATGTCACTCCACTACTGCATTCCCTACGGTGACTTCCAGGAAACTAAAAAACGAATAAACTTACAAAGCCAGAAATGGACCGGCCACTTCCACTTTCAATATGCGACGTTTAGATCACAGCACTTGGGCCTTTCGGGCCACAAATAAGGCTCGACTCGACCTGAAACTCTTCATCAGGACAAAAAGCATCAAGAATTTTTGTGGTGCCCAAAGGGGGAACGAACTTCCCTTACAGGAAGTAAGAACACCTGTTTGAGCAGTTATTACGATTTACCCAACTTTTTTAATGGAGTATACGTTGAGAAGGTTTTTGTTTTCTAACTTAAATTCTCCTACAAGAGATACAAGGTATTCCCTCGGTTGGTGTTTTAAAGATAGTGGTGGAGAGTCCTATCACTGTCTAACACGCCCTTCCAAAATCTAACATGAAGTAAGGCTGTAGGAATCGAGGAATCGTTTTCTATCGTATGGACATGGACTTGGGCATTGATCTCGCTAAATACAGTCTTGGTCTCGACTGAAAGTTTGGAAAAAATAATGTTTGTGTCGTCTTTTCTTTTCGAATGCACAACGTTTGACATGAAGTAATTCCTTCTTCTGCACTCAGAAATTCAGGTACCAATCTGCAATTTCCACGGCCATCACTGGTGTGGTACCATCAAGTGTGCATACATATTTTGTACCATCGGTAACATCCATCCATCCATCCATTTTGCCTGGAGCCTATCCCAGGGAACTCGGTGAACAAGGCATGGGACACCCTGGATGCACACACGTTCACACTCTACAGACAATCTGGAGATGCCATTCAACCTGCAAAGCATGTCTTTGGACTGGTGGAAGAAAACGGCGTACCTGGAAGAAACCCCCGAAGCATGGGAGGAGCATGCAAACTCCATGTACACAGGGCGGAGGCAGGATTCAAACCCCCAAGTCCAGACGGTGTGAGGAACATGTGTGAGGAACATGCTGACCGCTAAGCCACTCCACCAGGAAACATTAATATAGTAATTTAAGGTTTTGAGAACCACTGATACTCTAAATGTGAAATAAAGGTGTACCACATGCACCTTCCCAAGTAAAAGACACATACTAAAAGTACTCTTGGAAAAGTACACTTTAGTACCTTTATTTCTGGGAGTCTAGAAAACAGTCAAATCATTGGTACAAATGAAGCCAATTTGTTGAAGTAAAGGCTTGTCATTGAAAAGGATTTGATGTTTTTCCGTATCCTCGGTCTCGCTTTCATCTGGACTCAATCTTGACTTCGTCTCAACCACTTAACGACTTCATCTTGACCTGATCTCAGCTGGTCGTAGTGTGGGACTTTACAACATCCCGAGTGTAAAGGCCATAGTATGAGATTTACAACATTTTCCTCCTTGCCAAACCATTCAATGAGCCCTCGGTGCCTTGTGTGTGGGGGCAGGGTCATCTTGGAAGAGAGAAATGTTTCATTATTGGATGATCAGGTGTTCAAGCAGAAGATCTTTATACTGGGTTGTAGTGACGCTTCCGTCTGAGGGGACACGCAGAGTCGAGCCCAGGACGAAAAATTAATTTCGCCCCTACAACATAACAGTTTTCCTTCGTCACTTGTCTGAGAGTCTGCTGGTTTTAGGACCAGTTCTGAAACATATATATCAGTGGAAGTATCGGTACTGATACCGGTACAAGATTGGAACAAGTATCGGTATCTGTATCTTATTACAAGTATTTACAAACATCTATATTGCCCATCCTTAGTGAACCCTTCAGTTACACACCACACACACACACACACACACACAGCGAGAACACACTCTCAGCTTCAGTCTCCTGTAATGATGTCACTTCCTGTTCTTGTCTCCTTTTCTGTTTTGAGAAAGTCTGCAGCTCCAAAACCTCTCTGAGCTCCACTTCTGAATTCCTCACAATGACCTTCTGATCTTCAAAGAGGATTTACACACACACACACACACACACACACACACACACACACACACACACGTATGCATCTGACAACAACCAGCCTTTCTACTACAGGTCAAATAGTAACTATGGCAACAGGCTATAAAACACTGTCTTCATTAAATTCTGATTATGAAGGAAATTAGGAACACACACACACACACACACACACACAATCCTCATAATGCATCAGGCAGCACTTCTCTCCTCTCTCTTTAATTCCAGACCTTTTCCCACCAACTCGTGTGAACAGACAGGGCTTAGACGAAGTGTGTGTGTGTGTGTGTGTCTGTGTGTGTGTGTGTGTGTGTGTGAGCGCGAGTGTGTCTTGTGAGCCGACACGACTGAGGTTAAGCGTCCACTCTGCAGACAAAAGCCGGACCCTCTCCAGCCCCGTGACCTAGGAAACGCCGGGCTCAGTAAGCACACACACGCACACACATGCGCGCACACGCACACAAACAAACACACAAACACACACACACACACACACATGCACAGACTGAGGTAAACAGTTCAGCTTGTTGAGCATTTGTTGTGTGGATTAAATGAAAGTGAGATTGTCTCACATAAACACGAACACACACACATGCACCCCAAACCCATCTCCTCCAGTCCCCTGAAATGTAAGTGTAATGTGTAGCAGGATGTTGTGTAACGTGTTGTTGGATGTAGTTTATAAGGACATAGTGTATTAGGATGTAGTGTTGTTGGATGTACTGTAGTTGGATGCTGTGTAGCAGGATGTTGTGTAGCAGAATGTAGTGTAGTTGGATGTTGTGTAAAAGGATGTTTTTTTTTTTTTTTTTTTTTTTTTTTTTTTTTTTTTTTTTTTTTTTTTTTTTTTTGTGTAGCAGGATGTAGTGTTATGTATTTAGTATGTTGTGTAGCATGTTGTGTAGTTATGTTAGTGTAAAAAAGTGTGTAGCAGTTTATATGTTGTGGCAGGATGTTGTGTAGTTGTTTGTTGTATTGTTGATGTTGTGTAGTTATGTTGTGTAGTTTAGATGTTGTGTAGTTGGATGTTGTTAGTTAATGTTGTGTCAGGTAGTTAAGGATGTAGTGTAGTTGATGTTGTGTAGCAGAGTTGTGTAGAGATGTTGTTAGTTATTGTAGTTGGATGTTGTGTAGCAGATGTTTTAGCATAGTGTGTGTATGATTATTGTATAGTGATGTTGTGTAGAGAATTTTGTAGTTGGATGTGTGTAGCTGGATGTTGTGTATGATGTTGTTTAGAGGATGTGTGTAGAGATGTAGTACAGGATGTTATGTAGTTATGATGTAGTGTAGCAGGATGTAGTGTAGCTGGATGTAGTGTAGTTGGATGTTGTGTAGCAGGATGTTGTGTAGCAGGATGTAGTGTAGCTGGATGTTGTGTAGCACGATGTAGTGTAGTTGGATGTAGTGTAGCAGGATGTTGTGTATTGTTTGTTGTATTGTTGGATGTTGTGTAGCTGGATATTGTATAGTTGGATGTTGTGTAGCAGAATGTTGTGTAGCAGGATGTAGTGTAGCTGGATGTTGTGTAGCAGGATGTTGTGTAGTTGTTTGTTGTATTGTTGGATGTTGTGTAGCAGGATGTTGTGTAGTTTAGATGTTGTGTAGCGATGTGTAGCAGGATGTAGTGTAGCAGGATGTAGTGTAGTTGGATGTTGTGTAGCAGGATGTTGTGTAGCAGGATGTAGTGTAGCTGGATATTGTATAGTTGGATGTTGTGTAGCTGGATGTTGTGTAGCAGGATGTTGTGTAGCAGGATGTTGTGTAGTTGGATGTTGTGTAGCAGGATGTTGTGTAGCAGGATGTAGTGTAGCAGGATGTAGTGTAGTTGGATGT
>CM022778.1:3471371-3496371 GCA_012411365.1 Ameiurus melas | reverse complement strand
AGGTGACAGGGTCAAGGAGAAGGAGACAGAGGAGATGGATAGTTTACAGTGTACAGAGCACCAGAAGAAGTAGAGAAAGGGTAAAGGAGAAGGGAAGCCGTACTGTGAGGGAGAAATGAGGAGGGTTTGATGAGAAGGAGTTAAGTGACAGGAAAATAGAGTTGACTGATAACATATAGGGACAGACAAAAGGGAAGAGGGGATGGGTCAAGGGGAAGAGAATAGGCAAGAGGAAATAGGAATAATGAACAGGAAACAGGAATAAGGAGCAGGAAACAGGAATAAGGAACAGGAAACAGGAATAAGGAGCAGGAAACAGGAATAAGGAGCAGGAAACAAGAATAAGGAGAAGGAAACAGGAATAGATGACAGGAAAATGGAACAGGCAACAGGAAAGGGAAGTATGTGAGGAGAAAGGAATTGGGTTGAGGAAAAGGGGGCCGGTGACAGGAGATGGGCACAGGCAGCAGGGGACGGGGACAGTTGACAGGCAGCAGGGGAATGGGGACAGGTGACGGGAGATGGGGACAGGCAGCAGGGGAACGGGACAGGTGACGGGAGATGGGAAAAGGCAGCAGGGGAACAGGGACAGGTGACGGGAGATGGGGACAGGCAGCAGGGGAACAGGACAGGTGACGGGAGATGGGGACAGGCAGCAGGGGAATGGGGACAGGTGACGGTAGATGGGGACAGGCAGCAGGGGAACGGGACAGGTGACGGGAGATGGGAACAGGCAGCAGGGGAAGGGGACAGGTGATGGGAGATGGGGACATGCAGCAGGGGAAGGGGACAGGTGACGGGGGATGGGAACAGGCAGCAGGGGAAGGGGATAGGTGATGGGAGATGGGGACAGGCAGGAAGGGAAGGAGACAGGTGACGGGAGAGGGGGACAGGCAGGAAGGGAAGGAGACAGGTGACGGGAGAGGGGGACAGGCAGGAAGGGAAGGAGACAGGTGACGGGAGAGGGGGACAGGCAGGAAGGGAAGGAGACAGGTGATGGGAGATGGGGACAGGCAGGAAGGGAAGGAGACAGGTGACGGGAGAGGGGGACAGGCAGGAAGGGAAGGAGACAGGTGACGGGAGAGGGGACAGGCAGGAAGGGAAGGAGACAGGTGACGGGAGAGGGGGACAGGCAGGAAGGGAAGGAGACAGGTGATGGGAGAGGGGGACAGGCAGGAAGGGAAGGACAGGTGACGGGAGAGGGGGACAGGCAGGAAGGGAAGGGGACAGGTGATGGGAGATTGGGTTGGTAACGAGGCAAAAGGCACAGGCGACAGGCAAAAAGAATAATGTTTATGAGGATGGGAACACGTAAGTGAAGGGATAGGGTACAAACGGACAATAGGGCACGGGAAGAGCAAAGGAAACAAGGGGTGAAAACACGGAAAATAAAAAGAGAGATATAAAAGAAAAAGGAAAAGGGAATAAGGGACAGGGAAAAGAGGTTAGGGTACAAAAGCACTGAGATGGAGTCGTGTTTGAGCATAAAAAAAAGTGCTAGAAGGAGAAAGAGGCACACAAACCCAACCACTCAGAGCTGGCAACAGTGTGTGTGTGTGTGTGTGTGTGTGTGTGTGTGTGTGTGTGTGTGTGTGTGTGTGTGGGGCTGACAGTCCCAGTGTGAGGGGCATCTAGCAAACACACACAGACAAAGAGCAGCCCGGAAAAACAGATGTGGGAAAAACAAACAGAGCTCCCAACAGAACTCTCTCTCTCTCTCTCACTGTGTGTGTGTCTCTCTCTCTCATGTCTAACTCCATGTCTCCATTTTTCTTTCTGTCTTTATGTCTCTTTTTTTCTTTTTCAGCCTCTCTACTTCACTCTCTCTCTCTGTGTCTCTCTCTCAATGTCTAACTCCATTTTTCTTTCTATCTGTATGTCTCTTTCTTTTTCAGCCTCTCTACTTTACTCTCTCTCTCTCTCTCTCTCTTTCTCTCTCTCTCTCTGTCTCTCTCTCTCTCTCTCTCAACTCCATTTTTCTTTCTATCTGTATGTCTCTTTCTTTTTCAGCTTCTCTACTTTACTCTCTCTCTCTCTCTCTCTCTCTCTCTATCTCCATTTTTCTTTCTATCTATGTCTCTTTCTTTTTCAGCCTCTCTACTTCACTCTCTCTCTCTCTCTCTCTCTCTCTCTCTCTAACTCCATTTTTCTTTCTATCTGTATGTCTCTTTTTCTATTTCAGCCTCTCTACTTCACTCTTTTTCTCGGTCTGTGCTCTGTTTTTCTCTTTTGGTGTATTTGTCTGTCTATTTTATACGTCTGTTACATGCACTCTATGTCTGTCTGTCTGAGTCTCACCCTTTTTGTCCCTCTCTTTCTGCTTCCTTACATTTCTCCATCTCTCTTGATCCTGTCTGTCTCTCGTTTGGTCCGTCTCACTCTAGCTCTCTGAATTTTTTTCTTTCTATATGTCTGTCTCTCTGCCCGTTTTGTTTTCCTTATGTTTATCTCTCTAATTCCATATCTCCTCTCTCTCTCTCTCTCTCTCTCTCTCTCTCCCAAATTCATACATTTAAAATTTATATTTGGTATTTATATATTTCTGTAAAGCTGCACTGGGACAATGTCCATTGTTAAAAGCGCTATATAAATAAAACTGAACTGAACTGAACTCTCTCTCTCTCTCTGTGTGTTTGTGTTCCGTCTCACTCCATGTTTCCCTTTCTAGGTCTCCCTCGGTCTTTCTCTCTTTGTCTCATTCTTAGTCTATCTCTATTTTTCCCTGACTGTCTGTCCGTCTCTATCTTTCTCCATCTCACACCATATCTAAGTGTCTCTCTCTTTCTGTCTGTCTCTCAGTCTTACTCCAGCTCTCAATTTTTCTGTCCTTCTGTCTGTCTTTCCCATGTTCAATCTGTCCCTGTCTCTCTCTCTCTCTCTCTCATTCCTTTCACATGCTAATTAGCATCACAATATTTGTTACCCGTACATATAGCACATAAATAATATAATAATGTATGCGCATACTAACCAGCGCATGTTAATGAGCAGTGATGTCACTGCAGAGGATGAATGAGTGAAAGTTTATGAGGTTCGACAGACGCTGAGTTGAGTGTGTGTACTTGAGTGTGAGTGAGTGTGTCTTTCCAACTCAAAAGCATGGTAGCTACTACCAAGCGCGCGCGCGCACACACACACAGACACACACACACTCAGTAAGGATGACATCATGGTTTAGCTGCTGGTTGACGTCATGCTGTGTGAATAATTGATGAGCGATAAAATAGTAACGAGGCGAAAAACGCCTGAAAGGCCCTCAGGATTCACTTTCACGCACACACACACACAACACACACAAACACACACACACACACACACCTGAGCTATGCGGTAACTCTATAAGTCTGAAAGTCTGAGGCACACACATGAACAGAGCTGTCAATCAAAATAATAAAACCGCAATGACCCTTAACCACACTCTCTGTGTGTGTGTGTGTGTGTGTGTGTGTGTGTGTGTGTGTGTGTGTGTGTGTGTGTGTGTGTGTGTGTATAAAGGAAGTGTTCCATTTCTGAGGCTGAAATTCAGGATGGAAAGTTCTGGAAAACAGAAAGAAAGAAGGAGAGAAACATAGAGCTATATATATATATATATATATATATATATATATATATAGAGAGAGAGAGAGAGAGAGAGAGAGAGAGAAGAGGACAGTGAGAGACAGAAAAAAAGTGAGACAGAAGACATAGAGAGACAGACAGGCAGCTAGAGATACACAAACAGACAGAGATACGTGGAAGAGTGCGAGAGACAGACTAAGTACAGTAATAGTAAACTGAACTGTATAAGTAACGATATTGCGCATCTTCATAGAATCAACCATGATCATATGGTCAATACGAATGGGAAAGATCCCCTGCAGCTCTGTCCAGGTCCAGGGTCCAGGGTCTGTACACTGTCCACGGTCGAATACGAGGGGACACTTTCGGGAGTTTTACACCTTGCTCAAATCTTGGGAACAGCACAGTAGGTTATATGATAACTGACGTAGATCCATCATCTCTCAGCGCATTCACTCGTAAGGCACTGAACCCTCTGTGTGATCACAGCCACATCACTAACACGCACCAGCACACAACCCAGTAAGCTGTACCACATCAGAAACCGTACAGATGGACTGAAACAGCACAGAGGGGTGCCAGAAAGCAACAGGCAGCCGGACAATATGAACGCTCCTACAGAACTTTCTAGATAGCACCTATGCTCACACTAAAGAAGGGGTCAATCGGGCTGTGAGAGAGATAAATTACCTGTTTGAAAAAAGGCGAACAATAGACAATACCACATATCCAACAGCGACAACAATTGGTTCGACCTAGACTGCCAAAATATTAGGGGGAAAAAAACCTCAGAACATTGTCTAATCAAAAACACAGAGATCCAAACAACACAGAGATTTGCTTCCATTACTGAGAAACACTAAAACAAGCACACACTTAGAACCAAAAAAAAGCACAACACACCCCCAAAACAATCGACAATAATGGAGAAATCAATCAATACAAACCAATTCTGTAACAATTCAATTCAGCGCAGTTTTAGTTGTAGAGCGCTTTTAACCGTGGACATTGTCTCAAAGCAGCTTTACAGCGATTTTAAGTGTGTGAATTTATCCCTACTGAGTGAGCCGGTGGTGACGGTGATAAGACAAAGAAACCTTGAGAGGAACCAGACTCAGAAGGGAACCCGTCGTCATCTGGGGAGCAACGGATAGTGTGGAAGTAAAAGGGAAGTTCATTATGGTTCAATCCGAACAACCTGGGGAGAAAAAAACCCTCATCATGAAGAATTAGCGATCCAGAATGGATCGAAAAGTTGAAACCTTGAAACTCAAATTGTAAACAAAATCAAACGACTTGAAGGACTAGAATTAAAAACGCGAAGACTATCAAAACCCATTAGACTTAGCCATTACGGAAAAGGAACTCATAGACCAATTTAAAACCATAAAATCCCTCCAAATAAGGACCTGGACCCGATGGAAAATTAAATGAAGTGATAAAACATACGAGTACTAAATACCAGTTGGCCATCCGAAAAGTATTCAATATTGTTCTGGGGGCAAATTTGACCCAAATAACTACAGGGGAATTTGTGTGAGCAGTGACCTGGGAACTTTATTTTGTAGTATAATAAATTCCAGACTTGGTATTACTTACAGCACGGATAGAAGTCCAATTGGATTCTTACAAAATTAGTCCAATCTGTCCACATCTACACCTTACAGACTATAACTGAAAAATACGCTGTCCAAAACAAAAGGAAAATCTTTACCTATGACCGTGATAAACCAATGTACACTGAAAGTAAATGCGGAATAAAAATGAACAACAAACGAACACGATATCTTCCCCAGGAGTGAGACCGCCTAAGCCCAACGTTATTCAACGTTTACATAAACGACCCGGCGACCTGTCAGGAGCGATCAGAAGTCACACGGCGCGACTCAGAAATCGAATGCCTGCTCAACGAAGATGACCTGGTGTCTTCTGATGTCTCCCTCTGAACAGGGCCTTCAGCAGAACCTGGACCTGCTGGAGCAGACCTGAGCCCTGGCAGTAAACCTCAAAAAGACTCAAAATCATGACCTTTCAGAAAAGATCCAGATCCCAGAGTGAACACAACACACATTCACATTCACCCAAGAGCTGATCAAAGCAAACCTTCTCTCAGGTGGTCCGAAGCTTGGGCCCTGAGGGATCACAAACACCTCCAACCCCCACCACACTGACACGTCAGATTAGACCAAATTACACCACAAATGAAACAAAACTACATCACCTACTATTGGGAAACACAAACACAACACCAGAGTAAAATGCAGTGCTGTTTGGCCCGGAAAAGACAGTACGCCATGGCAGGGTATCTGTACACAGTGACAGATAAAACACCGAGACACACCGTGACGAGGTAGAGACTCGGTGGCCACGCCCACAGTAGACACAGACAGACATGGCTCAAAATGAAACAAACACAACAAAGATTTGGCAATTTGTCAAACAGTGGAAAAACTCCCCCATCCTACTAGGAGAAGATAAAGACTGGTGTATGTCTCAGCCTGCCACAATATTAGGGACGGCGAGAGATCTGCCTCGCCCATGTGTTTCTTGAATTGTTGTGATCGCTCTTCTTTATTATTATTATTTTATATTTTTCTTACCTTTAATTTAGTAAATTCACTTTTATCCTGTAATTTTACACATTTTATACGTCTTTTTTGCAGTTATTCTGTGAGAGTACATTTATTTTGCCCTTAATTTGCACATTTAAGTATAATGTTTGCACCATTTATTAAAAATAATAATTTTTTTTTTTTTTACTGAATCTCTTAGTATTTTCAATTTCAGTTTTATTCCATTTTGTCTTTCATTTTAATTCTCTTGTGTTTACACTACCCTTCCCTTTTACTCGCTTCGGCAATACAAATGTACAATTGTCTGTCATGCCATTAAAGCACATAAAACCTGTGACAGACAGACAGAACGAGTAAGACAGAGAGTGTAAGACAGAGAGAGACAGAAAGGTACTATAGCTGTAATACCTGAGTGCATTGCTCATGGCCAGCTAGCCGTGACGATATATATGCGTGGGTGTGTGTGTGTGTGTGTGTGTGTGTGTGTGTGTGTGTGTGGAACAGAGACTCCACTTTTCCTCCCCATAGGGGGCTGTCACACCCCATACCTAAACCCTAAACGTCCCCCATCACACACACACACACACACACACACACCTCTAAAGGGCCGCTATGTATGTGTGTGTGTGTGTGTATTTAATCCTCTGAGTTATGCGGTGGCTTTTCTTACTGCACAGTGGGAGCGATCACACACACATGCTGACTTTAGCTACGCTACACACCACTCACGCCTTAATGCTACAATCACGACCATAAATCACCACGCTAACTCTGCTATCACTGCTAACACTCCGCTTACCATCACAGCGATAGCCCTAACACCGGCTGTTAATGCTACACTTATCCACAGAGTGATAATGCTAATGCTAATCACAGTTAGAGATAGCATTACTGCTGATGAAGCTAAGTTACAGGTAGCACGACGGTTGATGCTAATTCGACGCTGAATTTTAGCAGCGGATTATCGGTGTAGCTTTAAATGTAAGCACTGATGAAGATGTCGTTCGATTCGTTGGATCATTAACCTTGCACAACAGATAACAGGGAGCTAATGCCAACTAAATGTACTGACATCGCGATAAAATAAAAACTAGCGCAACACCGATGGCTAAAAGCACACTTACTGACCAGCAATTAGCACATTTTGTAAGCCTACAAGTTTTCACTTGCATGGAACTGAAAGATATAAAAAACACAAATCGCTATTTATAGCTTTATATTTTTATCTGATTTTAGCTAACTTTCTACTCTTCCGCAGGTTATATCTTGTCGCTATAGCCACCTCAACGCAGTGTAGTGTATAAATCATTACTGTCAGTGTATATTCCATTCAACATTACTGTTAGTCGATAGCATAGAAGATCAAAACTAATCGCTGATGAACTATATAAAGAAACTGTTCTACATAACTCAACTATATAAAGAACCTATACTTCATAACTCAACTATATAAAGAAACTATACACCATAACTCAACTATATAAAGAACCTATACTACATAACTCAACTATATAAAGAAACTATACTACATAACTATATAAAGAAACTATACTACATAACTATATAAAGAAAATATACTACATAACTATATAAAGAAAATATACTACATAACTATATAAAGAAACTATACTACATAACTATATAAAGAAAATATACTACATAACTATATAAAGAAACTACACTACATAACTATATAAACTATACTACATAACTCAACTATATAAAGAACTATACATCATAACTCAACTATATAAAGAAACTATACTACATAACTCAACTATATAAAGAAACTATACACCATAACTCAACTATATAAAGAAACTATACACCATAACTCAACTATATAAAGAAACTATACTACATAACTCAACTATATAAAGAAACTATACTACATAACTCAACTATATAAAGAAACTACACTACATAACTCAACTATATAAAGAAACTATACTACATAACGCAACTATATAAAGAAACTATACACCATAACTCAACTATATAAAGAACCTATACTACATAACTCAACTATATAAAGAAACTATACTACATAACTCAACTATATAAAGAAACTATACTACATAACTCAACTATATAAAGAAACTATACTACATAACTCAACTATATAAAGAACCTATACTACATAACTCAACTATATAAAGAACCTATACTACATAACTCAACTATATAAAGAACCTCTACTACATAACTCAACTATATAAAGAAACTATACACCATAACTCAACTATATAAAGAAACTATACTACATAACTCAACTATATAAAGAAACTATACACCATAACTCAACTATATAAAGAAACTATACTACATAACTCAACTATATAAAGAAACTATACTACATAACTCAACTATATAAAGAACCTATACTACATAACTATAGAAAGAAACTATACTACATAACTATATAAAGAACTATACATCATAACTCAACTATATAAAGAAACTATACACCATAACTCAACTATATAAAGAAACTATACACCATAACTCAACTATATAAAGAAACTACACTACATAACTCAACTATATAAAGAAACTATACTACATAACGCAACTATATAAAGAAACTATACACCATAACTCAACTATATAAAGAACCTATACTACATAACTCAACTATATAAAGAAACTATACTACATAACTCAACTATATAAAGAAACTATACTACATAACTCAACTATATAAAGAAACTATACACCATAACTCAACTATATAAAGAAACTATACTACATAACTCAACTATATAAAGAAACTATACTTCATTATCCAACTACGTAAAACATGCGCACAATACTGTGAGCATTACACCTTTGACCTGACTTTCTTTAAACGTTTTAAGCCTCAGATTCCTGTACTCCATGTGGTCTTCTGCTGCTGTAGTCCAGCCACCTTAAGGTTTGACATTTCTCACGTTCGGAGATGCTTTTCTGCTCACCGCAGTTGTAAAGAGTGGTTACGTGAGTTCCTTGAGCCGTCGTGTCAGCTGGAACCGGTCTGGTCATTCTCCTCTTTATCTGCCTGGAGAATTTGGATAGTTTTTTTGTTTTTTGCACGATACCTTCTTTTTTTTTTTTTTTTTTTTTTTTTTTAAATACTCGGAAACTGAGCACCACGTTATGGTTAAAGATCATGATGATGGTCTGGATTCACTTTTTTTTTTTTATTTGACACATCTTATGGTACTTTATATATAAAGTAGGCAGCTGGTTTCTTTCTGATCTACAGGAGCTTGTACAGGAATTTAAATATATTATATAAAACCGGGGGGGCGGGGGGAGACATTCAGCTCTGAATAATGTATTTCAGCTACAAGCACGACGAATGAGCAAGACGAACTTTAACACCGAGGCTTTTCTACTCAACCAGAGCAGCACAAACCAGCTTGGACCAGCATGAAATTCTTTTAAGCTGAATGGAGCTATTTTTTTTTTTATCGCTCCGTCTTTCTGAACTAAATTAATGTCGGGCATTGGTCTAGTCTCCTGCTTTATTTCAAGTCTCTCTTCAGTAAAAGGATTTGAGGATTTCCGGAAAATCAGCTCGACATTATTCGTGCCTATTATGTTTGCAAAAAAAAGAAGCTAATCCACTGGAGCTACTTTACAAAAACGGCTACCCACGTTATGTTTTAAAATGACGTTATTTGTTCACAATTAAAGGAATGTTACGTTATTTGGGATTCGAAATGCAACATCCTGAAACCTTACTCGATTTAGCATTTTTTTTTTTTTTTATCAATTTCGTTAAAGTGGAAGAAAATCCCAATTAGCATTTACAACCTTTTATTTTCTAACTTTGTAGTTTCAACCTTGTGTGAACTGGCAGAAGACTAGCGTGTCAGTTTGAGAAGGTATGCTCCGAAGACAAACACTCGATTGTCTAAATAAAACATGAACTCTGCGATATTTGTGTTGGAAAGTAATAAAAAGAAAAACAAGTTTATCCCGTTAATTGGTTTCACAACGTTTATGCGCCTGATGTGAACAAGATTTTTCTTTCTGTTCTTTCTGGCACATTGTTTTGGATATTTTTGTTGATAAACGTTATTAAAATGCTCCAGGGTTCGATCTGTAGCTCGGGTTACGGCCTGTGTGAAGTTTCGCCTGTTCACCCCGCTGCTGCGGGTTCTCTGGTTTCCTCCCACCTCCCAAAAACATCTTGCTACATTAGATTTCCCCTAGGGGTGAAAATGTGTGTGTGTGTGTGTGTGTGTGTGTGTGTGTGTGTGTGGCGTGCGTATTTCCCCACATGGAATTACAGCTATAAATAAATGTCAAATAGAATCTAATGACAATTTGAATAAAATGGGTTCTATCTGGTGTCTCAAAAGTGTCCATACACAGGGAACATCCGCTGACCCTGTGTATGGAGACACCATCGAATCACTGCCTTAAGAAGTTCCTGATCAACTAAAACAGGTGTTAGACTTCGGTTGAAGATGAAGCCTGCAGTGAGGCAGATCTCCAGGAACAGGGTTGGTGACCACTGCTCTACAGTGTGAAAATATAACCAAGAAATTGATATGCACTATATGGTAAAAGGTTTGTGGACCTGACCATCAAGTCCCATTACAAATTGATTCCGCTTGTGTTTGCCGTTATAAAGGCTTTCCACTAGATTTTAGGGCGTGGCTGTGGGGATTTCTGCCCATTCATCTACAAGAGCATTAGTGAGGTTGATGTCGGGTGAAGAAGTTCCAGTTCCAGTTCATCCCAAAGGCGCTCGGTTGGGTTGAGGTCAGGGCTCTCTACAGTGTTCTTCCACCTTCTTCCAACCTTAACACACCGTGTCTTCATGGAGCTCGCTTTAATGCCCAGGAGCACTGTCATGCTGGAACAGGTCTGGACCTCTTAGATCCGGTGAAGGGAAATCGTAACGCTACAGCATACAAAGACGTTCAATACAAGACATTGTGTGCTTCAACAGAACCAAATATGGGTGTATGGGTGTGAAGGTCATGTGTCCACATACTTCTGGCCATACAGTGTAAGCGAATCATGCTAATATGCCACTTTAAGTACCACGCAGCTAAGTTACCAGGAGATCGAGCTCGAATCCAGACAATGCCAGAAGTCAAAAGAGACTATTCTCTAAGTGGGAGGAGCATGCTCGGTCTCCCCTGTCAATCAGAGCCAAACTAGCCAATCATAAGTGTCTGTGAGCTCATGCACGCGGAAGAGGGTGGATAGCGCCTTCCTCAGAGTTTGACACGAGGGCCTTTGACGCAGGTTGGCTGGACTGATGTGTCTCAGAGGACGCACGTGACAGCTTTAACCCTCCCTGTCGCATGATTTAAATAAATGAATGAATAAGTAAATAAAATAGCAGTGCTGTCTATGAGCCTTACACCTATACGTTTAACAGCTTCATCCTCCGAGTTCGCCTGCCTTTAATAAAACACCGTCGCATTCGTGGTAATAAATTCCACACTGACTTAGCTTTCGTTATTTAATTACCGTTCGGCATCACTGCGTTTGCTCTGCAGCAATAATAGCGATTAAATTGTAATAAACCATAATTAAGTCCAAACGGTCGACATGCAGTGTGTGTGTGTGTGTGTGTGTTGTGTGTGTGTATGTTGTGTCTTATGTGCTTTTAATTTGGTATTTTTACGAGCAGGTGGTATAATTTAGCAGAAGGGGCTCTGCCAAGAGAAGCGCACTGACAAACGCACTGCTCTGGAATAATTGCAGGATGAGTGATGAGTAATAAAGCCACACTGCTACAACAAAAATTAATCGCTATATTTGTTCCAAGGACGCGTTTAGGATTATAGGAAAGCCGCACTTCCCGTGAAGTGTTGACGCAATCGGCTGCGTGCCTGTGCTCCACTGCAGGATCTGGGAACTGAGCGATAGACCTGTCTGTCTGTCTGTATTTAATAAAGTAAATATAAACTAGCATCACACACCACACTGCTTCACGCACTCTAAGATCTAAGATCTCGTGTGTGTGTGTGTGTGTGTGTGTGTGTGTGTGTGTGTGTGTGTGTGTGTGTGTGTATACGCGAAGGAATGCACAAGGGGGAGTTACCCAGCGGGGAAACGAGGGGGGAGTGAAAGCTTTAAGAGCGTAATTCCAGTTTCCACTGTCACTCTCTAAACGAGCTGCTGTGTGTGTGTGTGTGTCTGTGTGTGTGTGTGTGTTTGTTCCCTAGGGCTGACTTGGCTGTCAGACAACAATGTCTCTCCATCAAATTCTCCTGACCACAACACACACTAACCCACATTAGGCACAAAACCACAACACACCGCGAATGGGCGAGAGCAAACACACACACACACACACACACAGACACACACACACACTAGAGAGAGAGAAAAATGTTCTGAATAGATCACACACAGGTCTATAGTTGACAGACAGGGCATTCATATTTAGAAGTGCAATCCATGTGCGTGTGTGTGTGTGTGTGTGTGTGTGTGTGTGTGTGTGTGAAACTCACAGTCTCTCCAGCTCCTTCAGGTCCTGAAATGCTCCTCGCTCAATTACACTGATCTTGTTCTCCATCAGGTGTCTGAGAAACACACACACACACACACACACACACATATTGTGAGTCCACAATAACAACACATACAATAACACCCAAATAATTTATTATTTCACTTATTATGAACTTAGTTATTAACTACAACCTCAAAGCCCAACCCTAATCCTTTGATCTTAACCGTGCACCCCACCCCTAAAGCCTGGACATTAAATACTAACTACTTAGCCCTAGTACCCTAATAATAAACCCCTACATTAAAGCATTAATCCTAAAATCCTTTCCCCAAGCTCCTTAAAGCCCGAAACACTAGCCCCCAAATACTGGCCCCTTAACCGAGCCTTAAACCCTTAACACTAACTCTAGTCCTATTCCCTTAATCGATCTCCTTTAACCCGAACTCCTTAACCCTATACCCTATCCTTGTAAGACTAAATTGCTAATACTGAAAATAAACTCCTTAGTCTGTGTCTCTAACCATTAAACCTTTTCCCTAAACAATAAACCCTAAACGACAGCCCCAGTACCCAACAATAAACCCCATTAAACCCTTGACCCAGCACTAAACCCTTAACACTAACACTAGTTCAATTCCCTTATCCCCCTTAACCTCTAAATCCTTCACCATTATCATTAACATATACAAGCTAGTCATTTAACCTATACCCTTAACTCTATCTCTATCCCCTAGATCAATACCTCTTCACTTTAAAGGCTTATCCACCTTAATACTAACACTGGTCCTACTCCTCTAACCTACCCCTGTCCCCTTATTCCCTTAAACTATAATGTCTTAACCACAGGCACTAGCCCTTTAACCCTAAACCCTTATACCCAAAGTATTAACCCTATACCTTATCCTTTTAACCCTACAGTAATACTGAAAAAAAAACCTTAGTCCTTACCATTAAACCTTTCCCCTAAAGCCTTAACTTAGCCCCTAAACCCTTTACAATAAACCCTAAATGACAGCCCTGGTATCCCAATAATTAACCCCATTAAACCCTTAACACTAACAAAAGTCATATTTCCTTAAACTAGCCCTTTAACCCTAAACCCTTAACCCCTATCATTGGCCCATACAACCTAGTCAGTTAACCCTATATCCGTAACTATCCCCATTCCCTAATTCCTTATCCTCCCATCCCCTAATTCCCCATCCTCCCATCCCCCAATTCCCTATCCTTCCATCCCCTAATTCCTTATCCTCCAATCCCCTAATTCCCTATCCTCCCATCCCCCAATTCCCTATCCTCCCATCCCCCAATTCCCTATCCTCCCATCCCCCAATTCCCTATCCTCCCATCCCCTATCCTCCCATCCCCCAATTCCCTATCCTCCCATCCCTAATTCCCTATCTTCCCATCCCCCAATTCCCTATACTCCTATCCCCCAATTCCCTATCCTCCCATCCCCTAATTCCCTATCCTCCCATCCCCCAATTCCCTATCCTCCCATCCCCCAATTCCCTATACTCCTATCCCCCAATTCCCTATCCTCCCATCCCCTAATTCCCTATCCTCCCATCCCCCAATTCCCTATCCTCCCATCCCCTAATTCCCTATCCTCCCATCCCCTAATTCCCTATCCCCCCATCCCCTAATTCCCTATCCTCCCATCCCCTAATTCCTTATCCTCCCATCCCCTAATTCCCTATCCTCCCATCCCCTAATTCCCTATCCTCCCATCCCCTCAATTCCCTATCCTCCCATCCCCTAATTCCCTATCCTCCCATCCGCTAATTCCGTATCCTCCCATCCCCTAATTCCCTATCCTCCCATCCACTAATTCCTTATCCTCCCATCCCTAATTCCCTATCCCCTAATTCCCTATCCCTCTTATCCCCTATACCTAATTCCCTATCCCTTATTCCCTATTCCTCTAGCCCATATACCCTATAATTCTATCCCCTATACCCTAATTCCCTATTGCTCTATCCCCTATACACTAATTCCCTATCCGCCCATCCCCTAATTCCTTATCCTCCCATCCCTAATTCCCTATCCTCCTATCCCCTAATTCCTATCCTCCCATCCCCTAATTCCCTATCCTCCCATCCCCTAATTCCCTATCCTCCCATCCCCCAATTCCCTATCCTCCCATCCCCTATCCTCCCATCCCCCAATTCCCTATCCTCCCATCCCCTAATTCCCTATCCTCCCATCCCCCAATTCCCTATCCTCCCATCCCCCAATTCCTATACTCCTATCCCCCATTCCCTATCCTCCCATCCCCTAATTCCTTTCCTCCCATCCCCCAATTCCCTATCCTCCCATCCCCTAATTCCCTATCCTCCCATCCCCTAATTCCCTATCCCCCCATCCCCTAATTCCCTATCCTCCCATCCCCTAATTCCTTATCCTCCCATCCCCTAATTCCCTATCCTCCCATCCCCTAATTCCCTATCCTCCCATCCCCTAATTCCCTATCCTCCCATCCCCTAATTCCCTATCCTCCCATCCACTAATTCCTTATCCTCCCATCCCCTAATTCCCTATCCTCCCATCCACTAATTCCTTATCCTCCCATCCCCTAATTCCCTATCCCCTAATTCCCTATCCCTCTATCCCCTATACCCTAATTCCCTATCCCCTTATTCCCTATTCCTCTAGCCATATATACCCTATAATTCTATCCCCTATACCCTAATTCCCTATTGCTCTATCCCCTATACACTAATTCCCTATCCGCCCATCCCCTAATTCCTTATCCTCCCATCCCCTAATTCCCTATCCTCCTATCCCCTAATTCCCTATCCTCCCATCCCCTAATTCCCTATCCTCCCATCCCCTAATTCCCTATCCTCCCATCCCCTAATTCGCTATCCTCCCATCCCCTAATTCCCTATCCTCCCATCCACTAATTCCTTATCCTCCCATCCCCTAATTCCCTATCCCCTAATTCCCTATCCCTCTATCCCCTATACCCTAATTCCCTATCCCCTTATTCCCTATTCCTCTAGCCCATATACCCTATAATTCTATCCCCTATACCCTAATTCCCTATTGCTCTATCCCCTATACACTAATTCCCTATCCCCTTATTCCCTAAGATATGTAAATTTAACAAAACATTGTTTCAGAAAATACAGAACTTACACAGTTTGAAAAAAAACTTTTACTTTTTTTTTAAACCAACGAATTTAAAAATAAAAATAAAATGTGTGTTTGGTTTTTTTGTTTATGTTAATTTGCAATAATGCTCTCAATTGATAAACGTCTTATATTTTCCTTAAACTGTCCACGAGTGTGGATACGAAGCAGGAAAGGGTTTAGCTATAATGCCTTAACCTTAACCCTAAACTCTCAAACCCTATCCCGAAAGGATTAACCTTACAGACAAATTCCCGGCCCTTACCACTAAAGCCTTGACTGTAAATGCCTAACCCTTAACCTTTAACCCTAAACCCTAGCTTCATAAGCTTAAACCCTTAATCCTTAAACCTTACGCCCTCAGCGCTAAACCCTTCACCCTAAATCCCAAACCACTCGCTGCTTAACCTCTGACTGGGGTAACATGAGAACACTGCACATGAACCTGCACCTCATAAAGCTGTACACTCTGTGTGTGTGTGTGTGTGTGTGTGTGTGTGTGGTCATGTAGCTCACAGTTACAGTGCAGTTATTTCAGCACTACGGCACTGAGCCAAGACGACCTGGTTTACCATCACGGCGCACACACACACACACACACACTAATATAATGAGTCGCTTTGAGCCTCACTGTGAGTTTCTTTATTGGAGAAATGAATGAACGACTCAACATGTTCATTCATAAGAGACAGAGAGAGAGCAAGACAGAAAGCGAGAGAGCGAGAGACAGAGAGAGAGACAAAAAGCGAGAAAGAGAGAGAGACAAAAAACGAGAAAGAGAAAGAGAGAGAGACAAAAAGCGAGAAAGAGAGAGAGAGAGACAAAAAGCGAGAAAGAGAGGGAGAGAGAGAGAGAGACAAAAAGCGAGAAAGAGAAACAGAGAGAGAGACAAAAAGCGAGAAAGAGAAACAGAGAGAGACAAAAAGCAAGAAAGAGAGAGAGACAGAAAGCGAGAGAGAGAAACAGAGAGATAGACAAAGAGAGAGAGAGAGAGAGAGAGAGAGAGAGAGAGAGAGAGAGAGAGAGAGGGAAAGAAAGACAGAAAGGAAGAGAGTGAGACGGGATTAAATAGGTGCTTTGTGAAACTCTAATCCAGCACTAGGTGGGTAAACTTGTTCTTACATGATCACACTGTACACCCCTGTCTAACACACACTCACACACACTCACACACACAGTTCACATTCCAATAATAGACGCTTTTACATATAAGGGTGTGTGTGTGTGTGTGTTAGGATCATTTACACAATCATGAACTTATTATATTTGCCTTTATTTTCTCTTTTCCTTCTCGCTCTCTCTCTCTTTTCTCATTTTTCTTTCTGTCTCTTTTCTTTTCACTCGTTTCGTCTTTCTTGCATTCTGTCTCTTTCCCTTTGTCTCTGTTTCTATCTCATTCTTATCTGCATCTATCTCTCTTTTCCTGTATATTGCTCTCTCTATCTCTCTCTCCGTCTATTTTGCTCTCATCTCATTCTGTCTCTTTTTCTTCATCTATCTCTTTCCTTCTGCCGTTTTTATTTCTTGCTCTCTCTCTCTCTCTCTTTCTTTCTCACGCTGTTTCTCTCCTTTTCTATTTCTTTCTCTAATTATCTGTCCGTTGCGTCTATTTCTCCGTTCTGTCTGTTGCTTTCTCTGGCTTTGTTCTCTCTTTTAGTGCAGTATTCTTTCTGTCTCTCTTTTATTATACGCTTTTATTCTCTCTCTCTCTCTCTTTATCTCTTAGTCTCTAGCTTCTAGCTCTATCTCTCTTTTTCTGTGTTGCGCTCCCTCTCTCATTACATATATATTTTCTCTTCATATTCTGTGTCCTTTTTCCTTTCTCTCTTCAATCTCTCTCTCTCTGTCTCTGTTTCTTCCTTGCATCCTTCTGTTTCATTCTGTCCATATCTTGCTGTCTATCTCTCTCACGTGTGCTTTTCCTCTATCTTTTTCCATCTGTTGCTTTCTCCATCTATTTTCTCTCTTCTCATTCCGTTTCATTTCTTCTCCCTCTCTCCCTCTCTTCTCTTATGTTGTTACTATTCCCCAGTTTCTCTCGGTCTCTCCGTTTTTGTCTGGTTCTGTCTTTTTTTCCTTAATTTCTCTGTCTCTGTCCGTCTCGTTCTCTCGGTCACTCACACACACACACACACACACTATCCAGTGGAGAGTGAGACACTGTAGAATATACACAGGTGTGTATTTGGAATCAGTTCAACACACATTATATTGTTATCATAACATGATATGCGCACTTCAAAGTGCACTTGGAGAAGGGCACCCAGATAGGCAACGTGCTCGTGCCCCTGAGGTAAATAATCATTTGGACCGCGGCAGAAGGACACGGTCTCCTAAAGGTCCTTATTATCGTCCCTCGTTCTGTTTTATTCTGTTTCGCTCTCACTCTAAAATCTCTCTCTCTCTCTCCAGTTGTCTTTCTTTCTATTTATCTCTCTCACATTCTATTGGTGTATGTGGATGGACATGTATCTCTATACATCTCTATAAAATCCTCTTGGTCTGCTACTCTCTCTCTCTCTCTCTCTCTCTCTCTCTCTCTGGTTCTCTCTATTTGTCACTTTGTGCTCTAAGGGTCCCTATTTTAAAGTGTCCTCTGAATGAAACACCACCCCATGAGAGCAAATACTAGTAAATATGGAGTCACAATAACACATATTAATAATAATAATAATAATAATAATAATAATAATAATAATAAAAAAGGAAAATGCAATTAAAAATAAAGATATGAGAATATTGTGTACCAATTCCACTCAGAATCAGAACATGAACTGTGACATGGTTATATGTGTGTGTGTGTGTGTGTGTGTGTGTGTTCGCTTGTACTCACAGCACTCGGAGATTTCGGAGCCCTGCAAAGTCGGCCTTTGTGATTTTGGTCAGATTGTTGTTGTTGAGGTCACTACACACACACACACACACACACACACACACACAGTGGAATTCAGGTCACACACATATATCTTTATACAGAATTACAGCTAGTTTAGACTTTGGGCTTGGATCCAAATCCAGTCTCGCTCCCTATTCCCTGGCCTGCATTAAGGCGATCCTGAACACGCTGTTCGGATGTTACACTGTTGCAGTGCATCGTGGGAATCCGTGATGGTGCTGATCTTCTCTGCTACTATGAACGGAGCACACGAGTGAATGGCATGTGATTTAAGCCATGCAGCTAACGCTTTATGTAACTCACTGCTCACTTTAACTCCTGCTATGACCTGTGTCTCTGTCAACCCCGCCCCCCCAACGTTAGAGGTCAAAGGTCGCTAATAATTCCACTGAGGAATATTACTATTATTAATAGTAGTAGTAGTATGTAATCACTATCCGCCGATAATGATACTAACTCTACGCCTATAAGTATGTGTGTACTATTTAATTATGAATGAATTAATCACTAATAAAAACGCTTGCACTAAAAAAAAAAAATCAACAAGTGGCATACATATTTTTTTGTATGCTGACTTTTCGTTACACAAAGAAGGGTTCGAGTGTGCACTAAAGTGTAGTAACGAGTGCATTAACGATGAAGTGCAAATCATTAATCATGTTGAATTCATTCACTCATTTCCCTGTTAATCAATTATAATTACGATCACCAGATAGCTATGGACACTTCAAATAGGAAGTGTGTGTGTGTTGGGTGATGTCATCATATGAGGACTGTTTGGATACGACAATAAATACGTAATTATGTAATAAATTGGCTATTAAAAAGTGCTAAAGAAAAAAAAGTAACAATAAATAAGCAAGTGTAAGTAAATAATAGCGCACGTGGTAATAATAATAATAATAATAATAATAATAATAATAATAATAATAAAAGTAGGGAACAGGAAGTTTGCGTATGCATCAATTAATTTCAGTTAATAAAGATTAGGTCACGTGGGCACAATGCAACATTTACAGTAATAATAATAATAATAATAATAATAATAATAATAATAATAATAATAATAATAATAATAAAGTAGGCAAAATCATTCATTGAACTAATAAGAAATATATAACCCATCAAGAAATTGCAGCTAATAAAGAGTAGGTCACGTGGGCACAATGTAACCGTAATAATAATAATAATAATAATAATGGCACTCACAGTCGCTCGGTGCTGCGCGGGATGTCTCGCGGGACGCTCCGCAGCCCCTGCGCGTGACAGTCCACGGTGGTCCCGACGCACGAGCATTGAGCCGGGCAGAGCTGCGCGTGCGACCCGCCGACCCAGAGCAGCGCGAGCACCGCCGCCAAACACACCGCCGCGCTCCACACACACATCTCTCCTCTCTTTATTCCTTTTTTTTACTGCCTCACTCTCCTCTGTGTGTTCTCTCCTCGTTTTCTTCCTCTTCTTCTTCTTCTCTTATGTCCTGGAGGAGATGAAGTTCCTCAGAGCGGGCGGATGATCTCACGGTCCCGCTGCAGCGCGCGCGCACAGAGAGAGGGAGAGAGAGGGAGAGAGAGATGGTCGCTCGGTGGGTCCAAATACGTATTAAAAATAAAATAGGGGGAAAAGTTGAATAATCCTGCAAAGCGGACCGCACGCACTGACACGGCACGCTCGCGCCGTCCAACTCACTACTCGCAATAACACAACTCACATGCACGCACACGCGCGCGCAGCAGCGGAGAGCGAGGATTCCGCTTTTCAGTCGCGAGCTCACGGTGAAGAGTCCTGCCGCCCGCGTGCATCTGTCATCCTCGCGCTTGAATGTGCGTGTGTGTGTGTGTGTGTGTGTGTGTGTGTGTGTGTGTGTGTGTGTGTCCCTCACTAGCACCTGACGGCGCGCTTATGTATGGGAGTGTGTGATGCAGCGCGTGAGACCAAACGGAACCGAGCCGAGCTCAGCAAAATATTGAGTACGCACTGATTCGTGTGTGTGTGTGTGTGTGTTTAGTCCAGCAGGATTCTCCGCGTCTGCAGTGTGGATAATTTCCGGTTAGTATAATTTCCCTCAGCTCCGGTGCGCGCGGACAGAAAAGATCCAAAAAAAAAAAAGTTGCCGTTCAGTTTGTGTGTTGAAGTCGTGAGTGGCCGCGCGCGGGGACTTTTCGCTTCTAAACCGAAAACCTGCTGCACGTGCACGAAGAGAGACGTGGCCCCGCCCCTTACCCCGCCCCCTCTGCACACTGCACAGAGAGAGAGAGAGAGAGAGAGAGAGAGAGAGAGAGAGACTTTTACATGGACAGAGGGACAAAGAGAAAGATGAAAAATAGAGTGAGCTCTGATAACAAAGAAGACATATAGAGGGAGACAGACAGGCAGAGGAAGAATAGACAGATAGACAGAAAAAGCACAGATAAAGAGAGAGAAAGAAAAAGAGACAGACAGACAGATAGAAGACAAAACGAGACAGTCTTTTAAATGGAGACAGACAGGGACAGGAGAAAAAGAATGACCAGCAGACAGAGAAGAGGTGATGAGAAAAAGTAGAGAGAGGCAGACAGACAGACAATAAGTTATAAGAAAAAGTAGAGGGAGACAGACAGGCACAGAAAAGGTGATGACAAGAAGTAGAGAGAGAGACAGACAGACAGACAGACAGACAGAAAAAAGAAAAGCAGAGGTAAAGAACATGTGTACAGAGAGAAAAATAAAAACTATAGGAATGCACCTGAAGGATAAAAGGTTAAAGTTCAATGAGTGAAGTTATCACACACACACACACACCACACACACACACACACACACACACTGATGTAAACTCCCTGTGACTTGCTATAGGCAATGGATATCTCGCTCTTATCAGGACAGAGAATGCGGGCGGGTAGACGCGCATATGTGTGTGTGTGTGTGTGTGTGATGAGATCTGATACACATCCTACACACCTGTGGACACAGCAGAAGTGAAACAGGTTCTTCAGAGAGGTTGAGGGTGTGTTAATGAGCTCCGCTTGTTTACTGTAATTAAGAGCTGCTGAGGCCTGCTGGAGATAAACGTTACCCCATGTGTGTGTGTGTGTGTGTGTGTGTGTGTGTAATTGAAGGCAACACTCACTGTATATTCCAGAAATGAAAATGTACACAAAGTTCCCCTTACTGGAAATGTCCTCGATTAGCAGAGAAGTGTTTTCAGACACTTAAAAGTACAACAGAAAAAGAGGATTTAGTTTGAAATCGCGTGATTGTGTGTTTTTATAGAGAGACGGTTACCACAATACTACATTTTCTTTCCAGGTAACGACACCGATACTGCAACCTCGAGTGAGTCTGAGCCGACATCCACGCCAGTCCGATATTCATTTTCTTCAAAAACTACAAACTTGATGAAAAAAAACGATATTTTTGAACATGTTTTCTGGAATCACGTCACAAAAATACAGGCTAAAAACACGACCGACTCCAAGCCACAGCTATTTAAAATTCGACAATGCTCATATAAAATGCTCATATCCGATCTATGATTTGTTTTCTGGGGTCCGGTCCTCAGTACTGGACTCTAGTCTGAAACAGTGTTTAAATCGTTGCGATGTTTTTAAACTGATTTAACCGTTTTATAATTCTAACGTGAGGATGGAATTCGATTTGAATTGACGCGTAATGTTTCATCATATTTTAAACTCGGGGGGGTTAAAGTCTCCGTTAGAGTTTGAATTTCAGCGTTTTAAATGATTTTAAACGAACAGGTGCTACGTTTTTATATTGACTCTCGATTCCTTTAACCGTAGCTACAAGCGCTAAAATACGAATAATAATAATAATGTAATGTCTTACGTGAAATGTTACGAGACTGCGTTTCTTTTGGCTCATCAACCTCAAGAGGGAGAACGAGCGAGAGAACGACTGTTTACAATTTTAATCGGATAACAGGAACTACTGACACCGGAGACTCCTTCCATCGATGTTCGATCGATGTTGAAAACGTTGACCAGCATATCAGCAATTATACGCTCTTCTTTCTTAGAAGCCGATAGAAGTCCTTGTGAACGAGCTGTTGCTATAGAAACCATGACGTATTACTCACTATAAACCGGCATGTTCACGTTAACACTAAGAATGTTTGTAAGGTTTAGAGTCAGAAGCACGTGCCGAGCAATTAAGGCCACGTGTTTGGATAGGAGGATTCGCACGGCGTGGCCGTTTTCCATCGACGCGCGTCCTCTGAAATACGATTGAACCGTGGTTCAGGTGTGACGTCGTAGCGCACGCCACGTTTTACGCTGTTAAAATTCCAGCACCCTTACCTGTTCGCCATGGAATTTCACTTCTATTTCACCCCTGCTTACGGCCAGGGGCAGTGAGAATCGCCTGGATACCTGCATGCCGAGACGCATGCTGAGACCTTTCACAAACCTAGCAAGCGATGTAAGGCGCAATAACAATAAATACTGCCGTCATACAGGCATCTTTCTCTTTCGCCATCTCTCCTCGTACACACACACACACATGGACAGTATAAACTCTATACGGAGCGGTCTGCTTAACTGCTCGTGTCCCTTGTCTCATCCGTTCTGCTGCCTTGAGTGTTTTCCCTCATACAGCGCTAACATCTTCTAGCTTCCCGTCTTTCGTATTAACTGGAACTGGGATGAACTCGTCGCACTGTTTGCTAGTTAGTCGTCAGATTCCTGCGTGTGTTTCGGCTCACCTGTCTCTTTCTCCGCCAGGTCGGGTTATTCCAGCACCATTTCTTTGGAGCGTTCACATCCTTACCATCACCCAACCCCTACCAGGAAGCCTGCGAGTACACGTCGCTAGCATGGTTGAACGGTTCTCCTTCACCATACCAGAATTTGCGAGTGTACATAACGCTGTCCTTCTCCTGGTCGTGTCGGGTTCTCGCTCGGATTATGTTCCCATCTATCCCTGGCGTCCCTGCCCGGTGTTCAATGTTGCAAATCGATCGTAGTGCTTTAAAACGGTTGCAGCGTTTTATGTGTATCGCATGCTAATGCTAATACGCTTAATCGGTTATGCTAAGATGGTGGTTTTTAGGTTTTTAGATTGGACTCAAGTGGTTTACATGTACTGCAGTGCAGCGTTTCAGTGCTTATAAAGTATGTTTTACACCAAGGACTTTAAATCCACTGCAGTGTGTTGAATATTTAGCAGCGTTTGATGCTTTCGGTGTTCTAAATCAGTCACTGTATTCAGTATGAACTCACTGTAGTGTCTTCAATCCACCACGGTGCATTAAAGGATCGTGTGTACTTCATATTCTGACGCTTTTTTTAAACCGTTCAGCAATTTTGCTGTTTTAAAACCGATTTTAATAACGCAGCTGATTGCTTTTTGGTAAATATATGTGGCAAATGAAATCACATCTGGCTTTAATTCTGTGCTCTGACGCGTGTCTTTTTTTGTCAGCATCGGTAACGCTTTACAATAAAAGCGCATGAACAATCACGCACTAATCCCCGAAGGACTTACTTTTATGATTAAAATTGATTATGTTTTTAAAAAATACTTACTTAAATTACGAACTAGCGAGGAGTTAAGGAAGGCGTGTACTAATCACAAACTAACGAGGCGCTAACCTTAACCACGACGTCTTACGAATTCGGGCATGCATAACGAACGCCCACGCTAGTAGGTGTTTGTTCGTTAACGTGTTAAACCAAATCAAACGTGCGCTGTAAGAAAGAATAGGAAATAAATGTTCATCATTTTAAACGTTCATAATTAAAACTAACACGGCGGTCGTTATTCATGCGTGAATTCCTAAGACGCGTTTGAAGTTAGCGCGTCATTACTTCGTGATTAGTGATTAGTACATGCGCTGACTTATTAGTTTGTACTTAAGTAAGAAATCATCCAGGATTATTCCTGTGCTGTAATTTTATTTTTAAAAGATCTTGTAAATTATTTTCTTAAATAAATAAAGTTTATCTTTGTGTGTGTGTGTGTGTGTTTTTTTTTAAATAACACAGCCTATGTTTTTTTTTTCTTTGTAGTACTTTGAAACATTTACAAACAAAATGCCATTAAATTCAAGACTTTTGCTATAATTTGATCCTGATTGCGTAACACGCTGGTTTAGGGACTGAATTGGCTACTGAATAATGACTGTCTGTTGGAGAGACGTCAGTGCTGATAAAGTTCAGAACTCCTAGAATAATAGGAAGGAGAGTTAAGTAGCTAGCTATTAGGAACGTTCAGTTGTTTGTTCCCCAGATTGTTGTTATGATATGCTGATGAACACAAACCTGGGAGTTTTTTAGCAGCTCCATTACAATGAGGGTTTTTTTAACCAACAAAGACAGAGAGTGAGACAGAAGGAGGTGTGTTTAAGGATTGTGGGTATTTCGGTGCGATTGTTCTGTT